>WHPX01000539.1:0-149096 GCA_011057435.1 Actinia equina
CCGGAGGGGGGAAAGCAGGAACGGTTCCGGGCGATTTACGTAAAAAAGCGGGGGTCAAACACGAGGCCGGTATAGGATCAGAGTTTTCGTTATGTACGATTGAACCGTTGGTCACAGCAATATTTTTGGCGTGTAAAGACGGGAAAACTGAACAAATCAAGCCAGCACATAGCAGTACAGATACGTAACAGTTTAAACAGTTTCTAACGTTTAAAAAACACCAATATAACAGAGTCTAACGGCTAAAAAAACACCAATTTTTGCCCTAGCGCCCTTGGTATAATATTACATCAAGAGAATATGAACTAGTTCATTTTCTCTTGATTACATACAATATTCGCGTGAGATCTGTATGAGGTTAAAAACAGCTCGCTCGCAGCTCGCTGTCTTAAATCCTAATATAGATCTCCCGCTCATATTGCATACACCTACAGTATTTCAAAAAACGTTGTCGGTTGAAGATCTGAAATGGGCGATCTGAGACTAAACTGAATTTTTGTACTTATATGTTTTCTGGCAGTAAAATACCAAACAAATCACATTTCTATTTCAAAGGCAATGCTTCATATTCCATTTTCAAAGGAAAATGCGTTGTTTGGGGGTGTGGGAAGAATGCGAGTCAAAAAGTTGCGAGTTGCGCGTTGCTGAAAAATTAAAATCAAAGATTGACAAAATAAACAAGTAAATGAAAAAATAAGGTTAGTTTAAATGTGTTAGCAAGACTGAGATCGACGAGCAGGAGCGGTGCACTAAACAAATAAAAATACAAAGCTGCCCAAGCCAAAGAACAAAAAAATAAGTTCAGATTCGAAAAATCTAATAAGTGCTCTGATTTATAGTGTAAAATAAAAAGTAGTGGTATGAAACCAATCACTTAAACAGATATAACATTTATTAATCTCGATCGAGTTTGTTTTGGTTATAATTCATCGATATTCACTTCGCCTCCGGTTAATTATTGTCAACTATGCTGACTGTATTTTTTGTAGTCATGTACGTTTTTAAGATCAGTGTATTTTTGGTGAGGATGAAACAGTCACTACGTTTGGTTTGCCGGCCCATAATAGTCTCCGTGCGTGTCATTTAGCTGTCAGAGTTTTGGACCTAATCCAATCATATGCCATTTCCATCATAAGCAATGGAAAATGTAAAACATTTAACCATGCGGAGTATTTCAAAGAGTTGCGGTGAATCTTCTCTGTGTAGACTATATTATACCTTTTCGCATGACGCCATTTTTGGAGAAAAAAAATATTATTGATTAACCCTACGACGATGCGTATTTTATTCCTAAGTTAGTATCTAGGTCTAAGTCGCCAAGTAAGTTATTGAAAAGTTATCCAAAAGCTTTTGTGATTGTGCAGCAAATTAAGGCAACTTGCCAGTCTCAGCTGCCTGTGAGCATAAGATGAGAAAACTTGTGAATTTATCTATGTAACTAACAGTTGATGCATATACATTTTGTGAAGCAAGCTTCCGATATGCTGTAGCTTCGTGCGCATCTGAGGACATGTTTTTGGTATCAGCTATTATTTAAACTAGGTCCCACAAACAAACAGTGCGTACTTTACAACTTCAAAGATAGAAGTCTGAAATCATCAGTTTTCATTTATTAATACTCTGATTTAAAGTATTATTTCTTGGATTCGGTAATATTTCTGAAGCACCAAAATATGTAAATCATTGGGGCAACAAAAAATGTAAATTTTGAGTAGATTGGTGACGGCGCACAGGTCAAAGACAAGCCTTGTATGGCTTTTCGTTTGAATTGAGACTTTCGCATTGTCTTTAAGCTATGACATAAGAGCTAAATACATTTACCATAAATGTCAAAGAGCAGAATGAAAGTTTAAAAAGTATCCTACATTCAACATAGCGCGTACAGTAATGCTCATGTGCCAAAATATTTTACACCAAGTACTCTGCTCTCTGCGATACTCAGTCATTGTTCATATTGTCGGATCTCTCGTTCGTTCGGCGAGACGTTATATGTACATATATGTTTTTCCCCAAAACACTACGATATTTCAAAGCAAGAACCACTAAAATCCACTAATTACGATGTGTTTCGTCCAAGAGAATTTTAAAACAAATGTTTCCGTCGAACTTTGCGTAACACTTTGCAACGTGAAAGCGTACCGCGAGATCGCTCTTCTGCCAAGACCAAATTCTTTTCAGCAATGCCACACAATAAATAGATAACGGGCCGAAACATCATCGCTTTCGAAGCGGTATAGGCTTGTTGTAATTGACCGAGTTTTGGTGATTGACCGAGTTTTTGTTTCGGCCCTCAGGCCGAAACAGTCACTACGTTTGGTTTGCCGGCCCATAATAGTCTCCGTGCGTGTCATTTAGCTGTCAGAGTTTTGGACCTAATCCAATCATATGCCGTTTCCATCATAAGCAATGGGAAAATGTAAAACATTTCACCATGCGGAGTATTTCAAAGAGTTTCGGTGAATCTTCTCTGTGTAGACTATATTATACCTTTTCGCATGACGCCATTTTTTGGAAAAAATATATCATTAACCCTACGACAATGCGTATTTTATTCCTAAGTTAGTATCTAGGTCCAAGTCGCCAAGTAAGTTATTGAAAAGTTATCCAAAAGCTTTTGTGATTGTGCGGCAAATCAAGGCAACTTGCCAGTCTCAGCTGCCTGTGAGCATAAGATGAGAAAAATTGTGAGTTTATCTATGTAACTAACAGTTGATGCTTATACATTTTGTGAAGCAAGCTTCCGATATGTTGTAGCTTCGTGCGCATCTGAGGACATGTTTTTGGTATCAGCTATTATTTAAACTAGGTCCCACAAACAAACAGTGCGTACTTTACAACTTTAAAGATAGAAGTCTAGTCTGAAATCATCAGTTTTCATTTATTTATACTCTGATTTAAAGTATTATTTCTTGGATTCGGTAATATTTTTGAAGCACCAAAAGATGTAAATTTTTGAAGCACCAAAAGATGTAAATTTTGAGTAGATTGGTGACGGCGCACAGGTCAAAGACAAGCCTTGTATCTTTTCGTTTGAATTGAGACTTTCGCATTGTCTTTTAAAAGCTATGACATAAGAGCTAAATACATTTACCATAAATGTCAAAAAGCAGAATGAAGGTTTAAAAAGTATCCTACATTAAACATAGCGCGTACAGTAATGCTCATGTGCCAAAATAATTTACACCAAGTACTCTGCTCTCAGCGATACTCAGTCATTGTTTATATCTATTGTCGGATCTCTCGTTCGTTCGGCGAGACGTTATATGTATATATATGTTTTTCCCCAAAACACTACGATGTTTCAAAGCAAGAACCACTAAAATCTCAAAAAAACTTAATTACGATGTGTTTCGTCCAAGAGAATTTTAAAACAAATGTTTCCGTCGAAATTTGCGTAACACTTTGCAACGTGAAAGTGTACCGCGAGTTCGCTCGTCTGCCAAGACCAAAATTCTTTTCAGCAATGCCACACAATAAATAGATAACGGGCCGAAACATCATCGCTTTCGAAGCGGTATAGGCTTGTTGTAATTGACCGAGTTTTGTTGATTGACAGAGCTATTGTGAAACGACCGAATTTTCGCAATTGACTATTTTTATTAGAATTGATTGAGAAAAAAACATTAAATACACAACACTCGTTGGGGTTACTCGGGTCATTTATTGTGCGAGACCAATAGCAATATCCCCCGGGGGGTTACAGAGAGTAATAAAATTTAAAAAAACTGATTTCTTGAACGCTAGCTTGCTGACAACATGAACAACTGGCTGCCAACTATGAAGCCCTTGCTTTCTATGCTCACCGCACATCCTGCCTCGCCTAGTTATTTAATCATGATAAACACATGTCTATCACTCACATAAAACGTGCTTGTGTACTGCAATGCACTGATAAGTTTACACATTCCAACGAAGTAACGCAATTGACAAACAAATATTCAATTACATCGAAATGACAATTTTGAACCATTCCGCGCGCCATAATTTTTGATTTTTTAAATTTTTGTAGCTTATTTATGTAATTTATTCAGCAACTCGCAACTCGCAACTCGCAACTTTTTGACTCGCATTCTTCCCACACCCATTTCATTTTGCAGCGTGTTACCAGTCTTAGATTTCAGATTTCAGATCTCCAACCGATTAAACGTTTTTTAAAAATAGGTGTATATTACTTAAAACCGCCTGATCTCTCTAAAACATTATTACTTTCCTTGTACGAGAATTTCCATATCCGGGTTCATGACAAATAAGATATCTAGCAGTTTTCTATGGGGTGCCATTACCGCCAATATTCAGCTACTGGTTTATGTTTATGATGCTCTAAAGATGGAGCTTGTAATTTCATTTCATTAATGGAGCTTATTTCTTGAAATAATGCTTTGAATATGAAGCATCCGATATTAAAAATGGAGCTGTTTTTATCAACATTGGAGACTTAATTTGGTCAAATGGTGCTTTGAAATTTATGGAGCCGTTTCATGCAGCTTTCGGGTTTTTATTATGCTTTTTATTTATGATTGACTTACCAGTACCAGCAGAAAATATTGCGCAGAAGACAAGTATCACAAGAGACAACCGCATTTTTCTTCCACAGCAGTATTAAAGCAAAAGAAGTCTGTCAAGAAGTCTTGTATGTATCAAAGTCCTAAACGTGAACGCCCAGTCGCAAAGCAAAGCAAGAAAGAACAAGCAGGACCTGATTAGCATGTAACCTCTGGAATGTAACTATTAGCTTACTCTAGACAATAGTCAGCCAATAGGGACACAGACGAATAACATTATTAAGGTCACGGGGAGCAAAACAATGAATATTTTGAGTCGAGATATGAACTTCCTGTGTGTACATTAGTAATAATTAGTGAATGTTCTAGCTGCACAACCACAAGAACTTCAAGTACAAACCTCAAAGACCAATACGTATACATATATCTTAAAATATTCTGGATTCTTCCTGCAAACTGTAAAAAAGGCGTTTCTGGCTTATAGCAATACTATGCTGGCAAAGCTCCATGTAGACATAAGATTACGCCCACCTCAAGGTACCACCAACTGTTAGCTATCAATCTCGTGCGATCGACCGTGGACAGTTCAGGGTCATAGACCAGTTATTTTGGTTTCGAGAAAGATATTCGAAGCTTGATCAGTTTGGTCTTGTTAAGCAAATTCTCTTTAGAATGTTCGGTTCTATTGCTTTGACAATTCAAGCCTTAATTCTGCTCTTAACAGTAGAAAACAGTGCTTGTCGCCAAACTTCAACAACTAAAAACACGCGCGAGTATTACATTGCTGCAGTCGTGAGAGATTGGGATTATGCTCCAAGTGGAGTGAATGAAAGCTAATGGACTCAAACTAGAAGACGACAGGTAAAATTTCTATGTTGGTTGTTCTGTAGATATACATACATCAAGACTTATCTTTACAGTAACTTCATTACAGTAAACTGAGACAGCATTCGTGCCTCGTGCAAGGCGGAAAGGTCGAGTTCCGCTTTCTCATTGTACGAGCACTAAATAAGGAAGAAGTGTAATAAAATACAAAATCCTGAAATCCATAATTATTGTACACAGCAGAATACTCCAAACGTTTCTTCGTGTTGGTCAGACAGCGGACAGAAGTTTCGTTACTCAACAGACCGGTTCCATTTTTGCCTCTAGTCGTTGCTACTATACTGAGTGACCACAGCCAGCCACAGCAAATCCGTGAAACCTTAGTAATACTAAATAGCAACAAACTTATATTGTTTGCACTTTAATTTGGCACGTATAACATAAAAATCCTCTGTTTAACCAAATATTTAGTTTATTTATATGATGTTTATTTGTATGTTTTCAACTGTTTAACGTAGAGTTTGGTATTTGGTTTTACTCATATGACATTAGTTGATTCGGCCCGATTCCGAGAAGTTTGACAGGACAGAAAAACGACAAGCCCGCTACTTTCACGATTTTTATTTTTTTATTTTACCGAGTTTAAATACTCCAAATGTTTAAGCGTTTCATTTGTGTCGCTGCTGCTCGAAACTTGTGACGATATTTTGTCGAATTGGAGTAAATCTACTTATTAGTATTAACGAAAATGTCAGTTTTTCTGCTGATCAAAACATCACCTCTCCTTCCAAACACTAGTCTCTTCAGCAGCCGCTCTAAGTGTCGGACAAACAAATCGACTGTAATAATTGGTTGTATTTATAGACATCCCAATGCTAACCTAGAAAATTCACTAATCGTTTAGACGAATTACTGAAGGAATTTAACAACAATAAACAGATAGTTTATATTATGGGGGACTTTAACATAGACTTTTTGAAATATATGAATCATAACATAACCGAAAATTATGTTAACATGTTATTCAGCAATAGTTTCTATCCCACTATTACAAAACCAACTCGAATAACCTCGCACTCCATAACGCTTATTGATCATATTTATACGAATTCTAACGATTTTGATCAAACCTCGGAAATTCTAACGCTAGATGTTAGTGATCATTACCTGTCTTTAGTTTACTAACATGCAATATTAGTAAAAGGGAAAATCCGTTAACTTATTACAGAGATTATAGTAATTTCGACAAAGAAAAATATCTACGAGAATTAGGAAATGTTGAATGGAATGACTTAATAGATGCAGACATCAATATAACAACCCAAAATTTCCTGAACACCATTAATGCGATTATTGACAGTAATGTTCCACTGAAACGAACATCAAAAAGAAGGGCAAAGGTAAACAGTAAGCCGTGGTTATGCAGGGGCATCCTTCGCTCAATTAAGAATAAACAACGTCTAACAGTAGTTATATTCATGATCGTAATAATAAGTAAAAGTTCACTAAATACAAAAAGTACTCAAATCTCTTAAATAATATTAAAAGAAAAGAAAAAAAGAATACTTTGCGTCTCAATTTCAAGCCAACAAAAACAATTTGAAAAAAACTTGGAAACTTATTGGCCATATTATTAAACGAAAAACAAAATCACAAATAATTCCAACAAGTATCGTTCACAATGATACTGTTTATACTGATATGAATGACATAGCAAACCAACTAAATAATTATTTTTCCGATATTGGTACCCAGTTAGCAAGTAAAATACCTGACACTGGGGATGATGTTACTAAGTACATCTCTAATTCTCCAGTCTCTAGCTTTTATTTACAACCAGTGTCAAAATCTGAAGTTAAACAAAGGTTAGAATCACTAGAATCAGGTAAATCATCTGCTGATATACCCTATTACTTAATTAAAATTGCAAGTCTTGAATTGTCAGATCCTATGACATTTTAAATTAATTATTCGATTGAAAAAGGTATAGTCCCAGATCTCTTCAAACTTTCCTGCATAACCCCAATTCATAAAAGTGGCAACAAAGCTGATCCATCTAATTATCTTCCAATTGCAGTATTGCCATCATTTAACAAGATTCTAGAAAGGATTATATATGATCAGCTCACTAAGTTTCTAGACCACCATAAGATTATAAATACATATCAGTTTGGTTTCAGGAAAAATCATTCAACTGAACATGCAATTTTAGAATTAACTGACAAATTAAAAAGATCTATTGATAATAAAGAAATGACCTGTGGAATTTTCCTTGATTTCACTAAAGCTTTTGATACGGTTAACCATCAGATACTTCTTTCTAAATTACATAAATATGGTATTAGAGGAATAGATCATAGTTGGTTTAAAAGTTATCTCACCAACAGAAGTCAATTTACCAAAGTTGGTAATGTTAAATCTGGTCTTAGACGAATTAAGCATGGAGTCCCGCAGGGGAGCACACTCGGGCCGTTACTTTTCTTGTTATATGTTAATGATCTCCCCAATGTCTCTCTCAAACTAAATATTAGAATGTTTGCCAATGACACTAACATCTTTTTTGCAGACAAAGACCCAGTCGTAATAGAAAACATTATTAATCAAGAGTGGAATAATATAATGAAATACTGTGAAACTAATAAGTTGACTATCAATCTAAAGAAAACACATTATATGATAATTAAGTCTGCCAAGAAAAGAGCACCTATGATTAAAGTCCCTCAAATTGAACAAAAACCTTACATTAAATACTTAGGAGTTTATATTGACCAGCATCTTAATTGGGAATATCAAATCAAACTTGTACACAGTAAAATATCTAAGAATATATATATATGTTAATTTGAAAACATTACGAGATGTATATTTTTCAATAATTTATCCATACTTAGCATATGGGATATTATCTTGGGGAAATACGTACAAAACAAATTAAACTAAAATATTCACAGCTCAAAATAAATTTATGAGAAGAATTTTCTTCTGTAATAACTATGAACACGCAGCCCCCCTCTATAAATTATTAAGTATATTAACATTTCAAAATATCCTATATTACAAGGCAGGTGAACTTGCATTTAAAATCCTTAATGATAAAGTGCTACTACGACGAAAATCGCTCAAACTTGGATTCAGCTGAAACTTCCTAAGAATACTCTTTAAAGGTCCAATAATCACTGTATGAAGTGTTTTCTCGATATTCAGTACGAAAGTATGATATTTTTACGATTATTTTTTGGAGTCTGTGACGTCATACACTCAATATCGAACATCGCTCCATACATTTCTTTATAGTTTATGATCAAAAAGTCAGTAGTAAAGGGAGAAAGAAATACCCAAACACCACAAAATATAAATTATAGTCACAAGTAATGTGAAATAAGCACATTAGCTACCCTTTTGGCTTCACAGGAATAAAATAAATTAAGGATTTATATACAAAGAAATGTATGGAGCGATGTTCGATGTTGAGTGTATGACGTCACAGACTCCAAAAAATAATCGTAAAAATATCATACTTTCGTACTGAATATCGAGAAAACACTTCATACAGTGATTATTGGACCTTTAAAGAGTATTCTTAGGAAGTTTCAGCTGAATCCAAGTTTGAGCGATTTTCGTCGTAGTAGCACTTTAATGATAGGACACATGTCCCAGATATATTTTCTGGCATGCTTAAACTTGCAAAAGAACAACATCAATACAATACCCGTTATGCTTCAAAAGACAATCTCCTTTGTCCCTTAGTTAGAACAAATTATGGAAAGTTCATTCCAATTTTTAATAACAAAAATTTGGGAAACAATTCCAATTACGATAAAAAAGCTCAATTCTCTATCTCTTTTTAAGAAAAATTTAAAAATACATCATCTTCTTAAGCAAATATAGTAGTATATATATGTATAGAACATATGTATACATATGTATGCTATTAACAACAATAATTATTTATTATTCTTATAATAACTATATATAGACATCGCATTTATAATGAGCAACATTTGATAGAAAACCTTCTCAATTGATAAATAAAATACTTAATTACCTCGAACATCGGCAATACGCCTATACATCCTTCGGGTCTGCGGCCCTCGGGATGTATATGGCTTATTGCCTCCGTTCTCGGTAATTAACTCTTACCTCTTAAAAATGTACTCTTAAAAAATGAGAAAATAGATTTGCGAAGTTATTTGGTTGAACGACGGCAAATTTAACTTATCATCTTCATCTCTAGAATATTTAATTCCCAGGGAAATGCTACAAAAATCTTTGTCTCTGGACTGCGGCCGTCAGATACCAAAGACCTTGATGAAGAATCAGCGAGGCGCTGACATACGGATTCCCCCCCTCCCCCCGCCCCCCGGGTTATGTGTTCCTCCGAACACTGGAGACTAGTGTTTTGTGTTCCCCACTCCCCTCCCTATGAAACATTTAAAAAAAGATTCTCTACCCCAGGTCAAGGATGCTCTATAAATGACTTTCGCGTGAAAAGACCAAACCGGCTAAAACTTAGAAGTTTCGCAGTATGATAATATTTTTAACTATTTATCCCGAAAGGAATATCCTCCTGATTTTTTGAATAATGAAAAATATGTTTTACGGAGAATGCAAGAAGTTCTCGCTCGAAATAAGTGGGTAAGAAGAAACTCACCAGCATCGCGTACTATGCCTGTGCTATGGTACGCATAGAAAAAAAAACAGGAGGAAAAGATTGATAATCAGAGAACGTGAAGAGAAACAAAGGGTCTTTGATGAATGTCTTCCTTTTTCCGGGTCTTCGTTTTTCCCATAGTAAATTAACTATTAACTATATTTTTCCGGGGTCTTTCAGTCTTCCGTCTTCGTTTTTCCGGGGTCTTCGTTTTTCCGGGATCTTCGTTTTTCCGGGGTCTTCGTTTTTCCGGGGTCTTAAGTTTTCCGTCTTTGTTTTTCCGACATCCGTATTGTACCCGCCACACCGTATCAGAATAGGTGGTTCGCATTTCAAATCCACTGTCCGTTGTTTCATGGAAAGAAGGGGAATATTTGGCAAATCAGTGAAGCAAAAACAGTGATTACATATGATGGATTTATCTTATTCAAACCATAGTATTTTCTTTGTTTCTTCTATTTTGATCGCTTGACTGATCGTTACATTAATGAGTAAAAAGTGATGCAAACAACTGATTACCTTACATGGCATAAAGTAAAGTGCTATATTAATAGTGTTGGGTTGCTCAAGTCACGAGTGCAGCCGTGAGTGGATAAGGTTTGGCCTTAACTGACGCCTAGACTGTTACTGCACAACGCGCAAAAGTATGCATGACGGCAAGCATGACCACATATAATGTATTCGCGTATTTCTATTCACGGTCTTTCGTACGTTAAGGTGTTTCGATACAGTTTTGTGATCACCAAACTGAACTTCTTCAATCGTCGCGTTCACAATGTTCTGTTTTGCTGGATCACTTTAGAATTTATACCAGTTATTTATCTTGATTTGAAGTTTGTACTAATATATATTTTATTAAAATCGAAGTTTTCAACGCAAGAAAATCGGGAAAAATCGGAATTTGGAAAAAATAAGATTGCGCGCGTTTCAGATGTGATCTAGAAAAACTGTTAACTCCTGAGAATTCCCAATTCATGACAAACAAAATATCAAAGATTTAAAGAAATTCTTATGTTAGATTTGGAGAAAATCGCACGAACATTTGCCATTTGCCGACTAGTACCACGCACAAGATGATCGAGTCTTCACAGCGACCCCAAGAAAGCATCACTATAATTGCTTATATCAACTAGAACAGCGTTTTGCTCTTGACATGGATCGCCATACTTTGACTCTTTATAGTACAGTGTACCTAGTATACCATTCTAATAGACGAGCTGAATGATTGCCTGATGATGATCCTTTTCATTTCGTAGTGATGCTTCTGTGTTTACACAAAAAGGCACTACAGCCATAGGCAAGGTATATACAAAGGTGTTGTACCGTGAATACACTGATAACACGTTCACCAAGGAAAAGCCACACCCCCCAAATCTAGGAATACTGGGCCCTGTTATCAAGGGTGAGGTCGGAGATGTAATCAAAGTGTATTTCAAGAATAAAGCGAACATCGGGTAAGTATTACACAAAACATTAACATTTCACGAATAACCCATGTAAACTCTCTCATATGACTCAAATTGTACTCTGTAGAGTCCCAATTAGGTTGCTGAATTTTTTGGGGTGTATTATGAATAAAAAAGCACACAACATTCTCGTGCAATTCGGAATTTATAGAGCACTTGTGATGTTTTAAAAGTTCTCAAATTGGACTTGTCTAAACGTTCGTCCAATTTTGAAAACTTTCAAAACATCACTCGTACTTATAAATTCCGAATCGTATGATTTCCTATACTAATCGATCAAAGATATACAGTAATAGCTTGTGCGATCGAACTTCTTGCTAAGTAGTTTACAACCAGTGGTATAGAAAAGAAACGAGACAACAAAATAGAAAAGAAAGTATTAGTTTCAATCAGTAATAGTAATAATAATAATAATAATAATAATAATAATAAACTCTTTGTTTACCGAGTGTAGCACTAAATAGCAATATGCTAACAAACCTGTGGCCCTCTATTTGTGTGAAAAAAATTATAGAATTATGACTACAAGATGAGAACCCCTATAACACTAAAAAATAAATTATAACTAACAGTTAATAATTATTATTGAATGAAAAAAACGTTAGTAAATATTAAATAATATCTAAAAATAGCTTAAAAAAGATTAAAAATAGAATTAACTAAATTATACTATAAAATGATTTTTGATTGTCTAAGAAATAATTTCTTAAAGAGCTTTTAAAGAATAGTCAAATAATCGTTTTGACGTAAGGCTAAGGGCAAGCTATTCCAAAGCTGACATGTAGTTACACTAAGAGATCTCCCTCCCTCTGTCTTACGCTTGAAAGAAGGACATACTAAATTTAATTTGGAATATCTTGTTGTGCGAGAATGCAAATCACAATTGCGCTTTAAAAGGCCACCCAAGTAAGAGGGTACATTGCCCTATGATCTCTTAAATGGTAGGATTAATTTATTCATCTTTGCTTCGTCATAACTAGTAACCAACCTAGCGATTGAATAAAGTTACTGAGAAAGATTGCTGGTCAGCATTAAGAATTATTCTTGCTGGGCGTTTCGGCAATCTAAATGTTCAGACGTCATTTGATAAGGGTGTGCAGTGCATAAAGCAAACTGACTAATACACTTTTGTTTATAGTCGCAGATTTTCAGTGCATCCGCATGGTGTGTTTTACACCAAGAGCTCAGAGGGAGCATTATACGAGGATGAGAGCACCGAAGATGAAAAGAAGGATGATCACGTGCCCTTTAACGGCCAGCACACATACGAATGGAAAATTCCTGATAATCACGGTCCCACGAAGGGTGACGATAACTGTTTAACATGGGTATATCATTCACATGTCGATCCAACAAATGACATCAATACTGGCCTTATTGGTATGCAGTTCAGAACGAATACTCGCTTTAAATTATTTTATTTAAAGATGTATGAGAAACAACCAGAAGCAAAAATAAAGAATTTTAAAGAAGTCTTTGAAGTAATCTTTAAGCAGATGTCATGATTCAAATTTTTTTCTGTGACACTAGATGTCTTGTTGCATTGGATGTAGGAAATGATCTCATAATGACTGATATTCAGTATTTTTACAGATAAAAGCAGGCATAGTGAAAACAAGTAAAAAAAAAGGTCTGCGCTTGCTCTAAGTCCGTGTACTTCAAAAGGTCTTCGTTTTATTGTTAATTTTACTTTCAAACATGCCTGACAAACGGACTGTTGTGTGTTACCCTTTACAAAACCAAAACTTAAAGTCAGTTCTAGAAACGTATAAGGCTGGTTTTTATGTATTTATTAATAAAGGTTTGTGGTGTTACAAAAGAACTTCGCGAATACTCAGTTATTTTCTTTAGTCCACCGCCCTTGATTGAGTGATTTCCTTATCTGTGGTTCTGGTACTAGCACTCCAATAAAATTAGGAATTATTTCTGATGGACTATTGATTATATATTTTAGGGCCGTTGTTAACCTGTAAAAAGGGTACTCTAGACTCTAATCTGAAAAGAATAGATGTGGATAAGGAATTCTTTGCACTTTTTACGGTATTTGACGAAAATGTGAGCTGGCTTTTGGACAAAAACATCGAAAGGTAATATGCCTATATGATTTGATCGCCATGTTGGTTTGAACAATAGTTTTCACCGTGCGTAGCCTCGCATTCAAGCATTTGTCCATGGGAATATCCAACTGCCTTAATTATAATTGTATGAGCATTTTTTCATTCTTTCTTTTCATGATCTATGTTTTTGCAAGATAGTGTGTGTGTTTGTAAGGTGATTGGACATTTTCCTTATTTTCTTCCAGGTTTTGTACAAATCCTGCTGCGGCAAAAAAGAAGAAGGAAGATGAAGATTTCAAGGAAGCTAACAAGATGCATTCTATTAACGGTCTTTTTTATGCCAATCTACCGGGACTAGAATTGTGTGTTGGTGATAAAGTGAACTGGTATTTGTTTGGTATTGGCAATGAAGTAGACATACATACAGGTAAATCGAGTATCGTTAGAGTATCACTCTTTGTTCGTTTTGTGCTTTAGGAGACTCGGTATACGAGCAATGTTGAAAAATAGGTTATGGTAATTTATTTTTGCATTGTTTTGGATTTCAAAACACTGGTTTTTGCTACTAGTGATCTATCACTATTAAATAGACCACTAGTAGCTCGGCCAATCAGAGCGCAGGATTTGTGATAGACAATAATAGTTTAATCCTTAATACTACTATTATAAAATAATTGGGATAATAAGCACGCTATGATTGGGCCAAAACCATGTTTGATGAGAGTATCAAAACACACTGTCGTCATTTTAGCGCGCGCGAGTATTGCAACTGTCAGATTTTAATCTATCGCGCGCGCTTATTGGTCGGTTTGAATAAAACGGCACGTAGGGAGAATTACTTATACTTTGCTTTTTTTCCATCTTTTCGCGCGTTTATTATTTTATAAAACAAATCAAAAACAGTTTTCCGCTACGTGTCGTGGCTTCCTACGCTCCTCTCGTGTTCTTTCAACATCCCGCGTGTTTTGTTTTGATCAGAGCATCAAACACGGAAAACTGTTTTTGATCTGTTAATTAATTTACATTTTGTGGCTGGAGAAGATCACTACGTTGGTCCTAAGTTTGGATTAACACAGATGGTGTTGGTTTATGTTTTGACTAAGAATTATATATATTATTGAGAATCAATTAACCAGGCATCAGATATCAATGGTCCATAACCATCTGTAAGATGATCCGTGTCAATTACTTCAAAAACAACGTTGTGAATTTTTCTAAAAAATAAACCTTTTTCCTTGAAAGAGTATACATGCCCAGCGAAGCACCTACAAGTTAATTGTGTTGCAACATTCAATAAAGAACCCACCGCTTTTAGGGGCTTTTTTTATTTTGGTTCGTGTGATTGTAAATCAAAACTTATTTTTTTCTGATCTGCAGCTTATTTCCACGGACAGACATTTGTAGTGGATTCACGTCGTAAAGATGTTGCTACTCTACTTCCTGCCACATTTGTAACAGCCAGCATGGTAGCCAATAACCCAGGGACATGGATGGTGAACTGCGTGGTCGATGACCACTATGCTGCAGGTACGCAACTGAATAGATAGATGGATGGATGGATGGAGGACGGACGGACGGACGGACGGACGGATGGATGGACGGACGGACGGACGGATGGATGGATGGATGGATGGATGGATGGATGGATGGATGGATGGATGGATGGATGGATGGATGGATGGATGGATGGATGGATGGATGGATGGTGATTAGTCATACATTTTCTCTGTCCTTTTTATCAAGGAATGTATGCATTATTCAACGTGTCGCAATGTAATGTCAAAAGTGCCAAGAATCCCCCACTCACCGGCAAGACACGAACATTCTACATCGCTGCTGAAGAAGTCATTTGGGATTATGGACCATCAGGAATGAATAATTTTAAAGGTGGCAAACTGAATGCATCGGGAAGGTACTGAGTACTGTATTGTGTCTTTACTAAAAATTGTTTTGTCAAAAATAGAGCGTGAGTTTCAATGACAGCGGCGACATTGATCATATTGATCATCATTTTTTATCATGCGATATTTTTATCGCTTTACCTTCAATATCGAACAACCACGAGGAAGAAACAGCCTTTTTATGCAGTATTTTGGGAATAATTTGTTTACTCTAATAATTATTTTTGTATATTATTATGCAAGTCCGCGATGTTTAGTTTAGTAACCGAGACTGTTTTGACTTAAAGATGTACTTGCAGTTTTCTGTTCTACAAACCTCTTTCGAATAAATCTAAACATTCAAACCGCCAAGGCTATAGACTTATCCAGATAGGTGATGTAAATAGAATCTCAGAGTAGATTACATTGTTATAGAACGATTTAGTCATTTATAAAACGAGCTCGTCAGACCAGAGATCCCTCGCGTACCGTATTCCTACACGTTTTCGAACTTGAACTGCATTGACTGGTGGTGTTTACATGTATCGATCATGTTAATAGTAACCTAAGCCTGGCCCAGTTGGTTCAGTTAGTTCTGTGGAAGGTGGTGAATTTAACCTCAGGTCGGAACAAAGACCGTGCGCCTTGTTCCTCAGCAGTCACCACCACTAACACTTCAAAGCAACATGTAAATGATATGATTGGAATTTAATTTATTTTCTAGCGATTCTGAAGTCTTCTTTACCCGTGGTCCCCACCGAATCGGTGGGCAGTACAGGAAAGCTCGCTATTTTGAATATACAGATGCTTCCTTTACTTCCAAAAAGGATCAGCCCGATCATCTTGGTTTCTTGGGCCCCGTTATCCGGGCGGAAGTCGGGGATATCATCAAGGTTTTCTTTAAAAACCTGGTATGTATAGAGTATGTATACCTATCATGTCATATGGGGGTGGGGATGGGGGGGGGGGGGGGGATATAACTCTCTCTCGGGCCTTGTTTCCTTCTCGCTATTGGGTAGGTACTTTGCCCTCTCAGTTGAAGGACTCGAACTGCATGGCTCTCACTTTGAATTTGGGCGGGAACGCCATGATTAAGGTCTAAGGCCCCGTCCACACGTATCTGGACATTTTTGTATCAGCAAATTATTTTTTTGCGGATACGAAAATGTTTGCGTCCACACGCAGCGTATGCGAATCGTTTTCACCGTCCACACGTATCCGCAAAAAAAAACGTTTGCGGATACAAACATTTCCGGATACGTGTGGACGGGGCCTAACCATCTGTATCGGATGTCATGCAACCATTCTCGAACAAGAGAGTCAAAAGACTATATTCGTATTAATAAAGAAAATCAAAAACTTGTCACGCAAATTCGTTAGATAACCCCCTGGCCCAACATATAGGCGTACACGGCGTCGTAATATGCAAGAGAATTAATATATTTATAGGGGCACACTGCATTTAGGCCCCGTCCACACGTATCCGGAAATTTTTGTATCCGCAAATTATATTTTACGGATACGGGTTGCGTACACACGTGTCCGCAAATTTTACGAAAACGGATACTTGTGGACGGTGACAACGATTCGAATACGCTTGCGTGTAGACGCAAACATTTTCGTATCCGCAAAAAATAATTTGCGGATACAAAAATTTCCTGATACGTGTGGACGGGGCCTTAGAGTCCTAAAAATATATTTCATTAACTCTTTTATTATTCACATGTAGGCAACTAGGAACTATAGCATACAGCCTCATGGTGTGTTTTTCAACAAATCAAACGAGGGTGCACTTTATAAGGATTTTACATCCGGTAAAGCAAAACTTGATGACGTCGTACGACCAAATATGACTTACGTTTATAGTTGGAGTGTACCAGGACATACCGGACCGACAAAAGACGATGCACAATGTCTAACATGGATTTATTACTCCAGTGTAGACCCAGTCAAGGACACTTATTCAGGTTAGCCAGCTGTTTTGGATAGATAATGGTTTTATGGCCGCTAAGAATTTTTTACCTTCTTTTTTTTTCTTGTTGTTGTTGTTGCATTGGTTTATATTTTATTTTGTTTTTGTTTTTGTATTTTTGTGTTTTTTTTTTTTTTTTGTTTCTTTCCGAATTGAAAGTAATTCATATACACCTCATGCTTAAACAAAAGGTCTTTTCGGCCCCCTTCTGACGTGCAAGAAAGGAGTCCTAGATGAGTTTGGTGTGAAGCAAAAGGGAATCGATAAAGAGTATGTGCTTCTTTTAATGGTGACTGACGAGAGTATGTCTTGGTATCACGAGGAGAATAAAAGGCTATTTTGTTCTGACTCATCTGCGATAGACAATGGTGAGAAATCTCTTTTTATTCATTTTAAAAATTTACAGTTTGATGCACTTTAATCAATCAAGCCCTTTTAACAAACTGAATAAATACCCACTCATAAGGCCGCATTTCCATCGTCGGTAAAGCAAACCAATTTTAAAAAATTAAAAAGACACTGATATTATCTGACTCAAACAGATGCTATTGAGATTTGCTATACTCTCGATCTTGTCACAAGAGGACTGTTTACACAAAGTGGCACAACATGCAAATATCCTGGACATGAAATTGGTTTTGACAAACCACGTATCGTAGACCAAGAAGGGAATATCCATCAAAGACTGTTTCTAGTGGCATTGCACACAATGGAAGATGACAGATCAAGGACGACTGCATCAAACTTCCAAATATATATATAACGTTGGGAAATCAAAAATCTTGCGCACATTTCAGCGCGTGCTGTATGCAGTTAAAAACTAGCTCGCGGGGGTAGGCAGAACACGAGAGAAGTGTGCTGCTTCTCAACACTTCTCGATAGTTCTGTCAATCCCCAAGTGCTATATAACTTCACACAGCACAGCAAGCAAGTTTTTTATATCTTTTATGGAATACAAATTACATTAACTGTTATTTTGGATAGAAATTACGCAACTGAAACTGCGCGCGCGTGCTGTGTACTCTTATAAAGCAGGCACGCCCAGCCAATCAGAACGCAAGATTTATAACAGCTATTTTGTAAATCACTATCGTAAAAATCAAAATGCATAGTTATAGTGAAGAAGTACCGTGATCCGTGATTTGTAATAAAAGTCAAAGAAAACAAAAAGTATAGTGTATTTAAATATTCAACTCCAGTACTTTTTCTATTCTTCGAGCTGGAAAATTCATTCTGTTTAATCGATTTTCTTCAATGCGCAGATGACGAGAACTACAAAGAGAGTAATAAGATGCATGGAATCAACGGTCTTTTGTATGCAAACCTTAAAAACCTGTCGATGTGTAGACAGGATATAGTGTCATGGCACCTGATTGGGTTAGGCAATGAAGTAGATATGCACACGGTGATGTTCTATGGACAGACAGTCATGGAAAACCAAAACAGGAAAGATACTGTCAGCTTACTACCTGGTAAGTTGGGCTGGACAGGTTCATGTTTAATGAGCCAATCAGATAAGTCGATTCTATGACATTTCAATATTCTTGCCTTAATAATAGTTGGTAATAATGAAAACTTATATAGCGCCCATACCCCTATAGCCCATAGGCGCTTTAAAATAATTATCATACGATATCTAATAAATAAAGTACTACGAAAAGAAGGTCTAAATTTTGGCATTTCTCAATCCTACTACAGGTACTTTCACGACGACATACATGACTCCTGACAATATTGGCCAGTGGGCTATAGTATGTAAAACCACCGATCACTACTTAGCTGGTATGCAAGCAAAATATGATGTTAGGAAATGTGGGACGTCAGATAATGCAGAGGTTAAAGGAAGAATCAGGAAGTACTATATAGCAGCCGTAGAGAGAGAGTGGGACTACGCACCATCTGGTAAAGATGTTCTGGACGGAACTTCTCTGGAAAACAGCGAGTATACGTTCATTTGAAAAAATGCTTTTTAATTTTATACTTTATCCACGAAATGTTTGTTTTTCTTCCATTCCAATGTTAAACCAATTAGATTAGTTCTATCAGTCATATTAACCAAATCTCAAAATTTCTGGTTGGTTCAGTCATAGTTAATAGAGGGGAATGGTTATGAAACCTATTGTTATATGTCTTTGTTCACTTTTTTCAAGCGTGACCGTGCACAATCCTTTGTTTTACTATTGTCTTACCATTGTTGGCAATGGCTGAGTGAACAGACAAAAATCTTTCTTTTGGCTGCTAGTTCAAGATACTTAAAGATTTATAAGAGATATTTGAATATTCCTTACAACAACCCCATAGACAAAGTTTATGTTTACTTATTTTGCAATTTTGGACGAGCATAAATCAAACATTGTGCACGGTCAAGACCGGTTCAACATCAAAAGCGAACAAAGACCTGATAACAATAGGTTTCCTAACCATTCCCCTCTATTAACTATGGTTCAGTTAGTGTGTCCACTCATTCCAAATCTTTTAAATCTCTGATAGGAAAGCTGTCACTTTTACAAAGAAAAGCAGCAATCGCATTGGTCGCAAGTACAAAAAAGCCTTATATCGAGAATTTGAAGATGAATCCTTTAATAAAGAAAAATTGCGAACAGGTAGTGAATATCTTGGATTGCTAGGCCCTATCATCTACGCTGAAATTGGAGATACTATCGAAATTGTCTTCAAAAACAAAGCGAATTTACGTAGCTATTCTGTTCATCCACATGGCGTGTTCTTCAGGTAAGTAATGATACGTATAACTCTCTTGTCTTAAAGTCTAAAGTCATAATAATCCCTGGCCAAAGCTGAGAAAATACTGAAAACAAAATGGATCAAGTATCGAATTTTGTCGGTAAACTGTTCCCAGGTTGCATTTCAAACCAAGAAAAGGCCTTTCAGTTGCAGTAACAGGTCAAGTGATCCCACTCGCCTTTAAACGAGCAGCTGTGTCAAAATGAAAATCTCGATATTAGTAAAGCAAAGTTTTAGCTCATAATGTTGACTATAGGAGGAATGGTTTGAATTTTATAGTGATTTGTAAGGGAAAAGTAGTGCTGGAGTGGGCATGCAAGCTTTCCCCACTAAAGCAGATTTTCCATACGAATCACTTACATTGAAAATATATTCAATTTTACACTGAATGAAATTTCTCCTGTGTTACAATTTCTTATTTATATCCATTTATAGTGTTCATTTCGACTAAACTTCTCTTTTTGAGGGGGTAGGGTCACAGGACGTAATATAGCAAAAGCTCTGTTATAAAGCACAGCTCTACCTTTCGGATCGAGATATATTGCTCAACTCATAATGTTGATCTAACGTATTAATCAGCTAGAAATCAAGTAGTTTTTAAAGAAAGATGACTAATGAGGAATTGGTAACCATGTCCATCTACAGAAATTCAAAACATTTATTCCCATTTGATGCTACACCCCTGAGACATCCATGACATACCCCTGAGACATCCATGCCACATCCCTGAGACATCCCTGAGATATCCCTGAGACATCCGCAGAAGCTGAGGCGCGTCGTTAGTATAGACTGCCGTCATACGCACTGCTTTGAAGTAGAAAATAATCTGGTCTATTAGTGGTGAATCGTTTTCACGTTTATTGTTGAAATTTATTCAGAGAACCCTAGACAAATATTGAGAAGAATCCAAAACAAACAGGGCTACAATACCGCTATCCCACATTGTTAATTGATCAAGGTTATTAGACCGAAGGCCCTAAGGGAAATGTTATTCGGTACGTTTGTACTGAATACTTCGACCTAAATACCTATCTTTGATATCCCACTGACTAAACCTAAGAAACTAAGTTTGATCTGTGTGTTAGCCATTAGTCTCAGCAGTGGCCTGAGTTTGTTGAAAAAATCAAGAAGATTGATAACTACTCGATTTCTTGGAGTATCAATTATTAAGCCATGTCGGCCCAAATATCCTGGTTTAAAATGCTGCCTGCATGGGAACAATTAACAAATACGTTCCTTCTGTCAAGCATAGGTAAACATCCCTGAATAAATAATACGAGGTTGGAAATAATGAAAACTTCCCTCTTCTTCTTATCCTGTTGGTAGTAAAGGAATGGAAGGTTCTGACTACTTAGATGGTAGCGAAAGTAAAGATAAACTAGACAACAAAGTTTCACCTGGAGAAACATTCACGTATAGATGGACAGTACCGCAACGTGCAGGACCTGGAACCAATGATACAAACTGCATAACGTGGGCATACTATTCTGATGTAAACTCTGTCAAAGACGCCAACTCAGGACTTGTAGGTCCAATAATTGTGTGCAGAAAGGTTGGTGTGGCTTTATTTACTGTGCTAAGTACATATCATCACTGGCTATCTATGACGTACTCTAATATTCAACATCTATCACGTCCCAAATGCCCAATCATAGCAACCATATGCATGATCATACTTAATGCTAAAATTAGAACGTTTATCGTTAGAATACCTTAACAGAAAACGACAAACGAAAAGATGTTGATCGAGATTTTGCCCTTCTTTTTACTGTCATGGACGAAAACCAAAGCTGGTATATTGACGAGAATATCAAGGAGTACTGTACAACGACAGGCAAGTAGTGAGTGCAGCCAATATGCTGCTATAAAGCAGGGACAGGTCCAATACGCAGCTAATACGTGGCTTTCTTTTGAGTTTTTAAACGGTTTCAGAGCTACTCCTAAGAGTGTGTTCGTGTTTTCTATTCATGTAGGAGGGGTGTTTGGCCGTGTATGTTATGGGATGTGATAACCATCATAACTAGTCCTTCACCACAAACATTCGTTTACCAAACACCCTTCAAATGGATAGTTGGAACAGTATTGCCATGACTAGCTAGAAGAGTTGTTTATTGGTTGTCTCTTATCATTCGAGGGTGTTCTCTAGGGTCTGCTTTTTCTCCCTCTGCAAAAATTATCTTCTATCCTTTGATTCGGTTATCTGTCTATTTTCTGATGAGTGTCAGATAATATTTAAATAAATAAATGGTTCATTTTTTTCCGTTTATTTTAGTCAATAAGGAAGATGAGGACTTTCTAGAGAGCAACAAGATGCACGCCATCAATGGTTATGTGTTTGGGAATCTTCGTGGGCTGGGAATGACTAGGGGAGAGAAAGTTGACTGGTATTTAATGGGGCTAGGCAATGAAGTCGACATGCACACTGTGCACTTCCATGGACAGACGTTTGTCGCGGTAAGGGGGGAAAAGCCGTCTACACGACTTCTTTTCTCGTTACAATTGATTTGATCGCTTTATACAAAATTTAAAAGTGAAACTTTTAGTCAACAAATTGTACGAGGCAGATGTGAAAATATATTATAAGCTATCAATCAAAAAAGAAAAGAGAAAATTATTTACAAATACATAAATACATATATATGTAATTTCATATATTTACAAAATCAAATGTCAGGAAACATTTTTTATTAGAATTCATTTAACATTTTCAGTACTGTGTACAACGCGATCAGCGGATTAATGTTTAGTGGCATATTTTGCTTGTCTGAATAAAAAAGTTCAAAATCTAGCCCAAGGGGCTCCTCAAAATAGGCCGTTTGCATGATAGCATCACTTTACTATCACTACCAAAATTCTTCGCGAATTTTTTCTTATTCAAATCTTTATTTCCTCAGAGTGAGAATAGCAATGTTTTTAACAAGTAATTTTTGTGTGTATATATATTTTAGACATCCTTATCTTACCACCGAGAAGATGTTTACGACCTGTTCCCAGGAGTCTTTGCTACAGTCGAGATGATTCCAGACAGCATTGGCAAATGGATGCTCCATTGTCACGTCAATGATCACGTGGATGCAGGAATGGAAACCTTGTTTACCGTCAAGGAAAAGAGTAAGTTCATGTATTAAGCTTATCCAGGAGCTCTTTTTACGCAGTGGTTTGGGAACATGTGTAAATGAGTGCATGGATGATTTTTCTTGCGACAAATCTTTTCCTGCTATCTTGATTTTCTTCTGTATTTGCATTGTTTGAAAGCTCCAAATAGGGTGGTTACAGACCCAATCCACCCTTTGATCAACCCATGCCGGATATGCATGCTATATTTACAGATACATATTAGAATTCTGTGATTCTCTCTACAAGATAGAGTACAAGCATTGTATAGAAAATAACTCACACATGAATATATTTATAATATACTATATTTATCTTGCAGAAACCATTCACAGTGCAGCTTGGATGCAAAAACCTAGTTTTTCTGTTTATGTGGCAATGATTGCAACGATTCCTCTGATAGTCACTCAACTTGCATGTTTTGTGCATGGCAATTGAAGTGCTAGCTTTAGTAGCTTAAAAACTGTAGTTCATGTTTTGGTCAACAACAAATTGCTTTGATAATTGTAGCCACGAAGTAATATTTAAAAAATGCTAACCCTTTACGGCAGTAACTAACGACCAGTCCATAAAAATGTAAACGTATAGCAGACCGTGCTACGTTGGTGTAGAAAAAGTAAAAATATTAAATAAATTCACAAACAAAACACAAAGTACAAGAGACAAAATAATTTAACATTTTAAAAATTCCTCAAGATATTCTTTATACATTTGAAGTGTTGTTATTGCAAGTCGATGCATTGTGATATTTCTTTGGCTACACATCCCGGGCAGGCATGCAAGGACTCGTGGATATACGCATCACAGTCCAAACAGAACGTCTGCTGACATTTTGTACACGTGGAGGCCTAATGAAAAACATAAAAATTACTGTGAGTCTTGAGAACCACCCATCCAAGCATCAATGTGCACACCCCACTCATGTCTGGGTAAGGGACATGGCCCAATTGTTCAAAGCCCGATTAGTGCTAATCCTGGGTTAACTCTTAATAAGACCTATAGAGTTAATCCTGGATTAGCGCTAATCCAGCTGTGAACAACCTGGCCCAGGTGATTCAATGTACATACCCTACTATGTCTGGGTAAGGGGCACAAGGGACAGAAGATCCCATGTACACACCCTGTCCATGTCTGGGTAAGGACACAAGGGGCAGGTGATCCCATGTACACACCCTACTCATGTCTGGGTAAGGCCACAAGGGGCAGGTGATCCCATGTGCACCCCCTACTCATGTCTGGGTAAGGGGCACAAGGAGCAGGTGATCCCATGTACACACACTGCCCATGTCTGGGTAAGGACACAAGGGGCAGGTGATCCCATGTACACACCCTACTCATGTCTGGGTAAGGACACAAGGGGCAGGTGATCCCATGTGCACACCCTGCTCATGTCTGGGTAAGGACACAAGGGGCAGAAGATCCCATGTACACACCCTACACTCATGTCTGGGTAAGGACACAAGGGGCAGGTAATCCCATGTATATACCCTACTCATGTCTGGGTAAGGGGCACAAGGGACAGAAGATCCAATGTACGCACCCTACTCATGTCTGGGTAAGGGGCACAAGGGACAGAAGATCCCATGTACACACCCTACTCATGTCTGGGTAAGGGGCACAAGAGACAGAAGATCCCATGTACACACCCTACTCATGTCTGGGTAAGGACACAAGGGACAGAAGATCCCATGTACACACCCTGCTCATGTCTGGGTAAGGACAAGGGCCAGGTGATCCTATGTACACACCCTACTATTGTCTCAGTATCAATGTGTTCAAACACCTGCATATAACCCAAAGGCCGATACTAGTAGTTAGAACTGCACAGCATGGTTTCAGTCCACAAATCCTGCATAATATCTCCTCATGCAATATTATTACATTACATTGATATTTATTTCGCCCATCAACTTACAGATTTTTCTCTTAAAATAATCTGACATGCTTGGCATTTCCTAAGCAAGAGAAGAATATAAGTTCATTTTATTAGGAGAAGTGGTAGATTTAAGCATCATCGGAAGATGACTTAGGGTCATACTAACTACTAACTAGGGTCAAAACTATCAGACCAGGAAAGGTGCTTATTTCTTACCGTACTTCTGTGCTGATTGATAAATGTTCTTCTATGTATTGTGGAAATGGAAACAAGTGTTGATATGAGCGAGCAAGATGAGGTGCTGACACTAAGGTTAAACCTAAATAAAATGGAAGAAACAAGGAATTAATCATGCTGATTATGCATGATTATACACTACAGTTGGTGACCTTTCTGTCTACCCACAAACTGGTTTTGTTTATTACACATGTATACATATGAAGTAAGGAAACCAGTAAACTACATCACAGTAAAGAAACCATGCCCTATGATTGACCAGAATGCAGCATAATTCGTTGGACAGGCCAATAGCTTCACTTTGGTGTAATGCATTGTAAAAGTTCTGTTCAACAAAGTGGTTTTATTTTTGCTTGTCATTAAATAATACGAGCTTACCGCAGACTTTACACTCAACAGGAAGATCACAGTACTTGCTCTTACACTAGAAAGATATAATATCAAATTAAATATATAGTAAAGTTTGCACTGTTGGCTTCCATTGATAGCAGTGAATTTCAACTGAGGGAACTAACGATGTTAAATTAATATTGGTACTTTACCATTACCTTTTTTCCTCCCTTCACAAAAATCAATTACTGAACTCCAATTGAAATTCAATAGATGAAGAGCCAATTAATTGAAAAAAATGGAAATTTTTATTATTATTGACGTCCGTCAAAAATATAAAACATGCCGACTGATTAATTTTCATTGATGGTACCGAAAAACTAATTTTACAACAAGCTATTGAAATGTCTGGGTTCGTGGAATATTGGCAATAGCAGTAATGATTTAAACATCTAAAATTTACCTGAGGACAGAAAAAACCTCTTGTGTTCAACCCTTTTGTACTGTAGTCATTATCTAAATGACTAAAGAGAAAAACATTATGATTGTCAATTTTTATTTTGTTGCATTCAGACTGGGATTATGTGGCTTTGCATATGTGCATCATTCTATATTGAAAGTTTACTTACCAAATACACAGTGATGGAGGTCCCTTGGCCATATGTTGAGGGAAACCTTATTAAACAAAAAGGTTTTACTGCATTGACAACATTTGCAAGTTAATGTACTAAATTTGAAATTAAGATTTAAAATTTTGAAACTTCTTCCCCAAAGTCTAGGCCTAAAACCAGGAGCAGCAACAAGATAGTTATGTAAAAGAAAAAAGTGGAGTGCCAACAGTTGTGGATTTTGTAATATTAAAACACATGTACTCAAAGTAGCAGTACATAACACAAGGTTCAGTAGAGTACAAATATTTTGCACTATTTAGTAAATAGTGCTAATTAAACAATAGTAAACAATAGGATTAGCATAATTATTTAGCACTATTTATTTACGCACTTATAGTGCTTTTACTCTTTTAGGAAAATAGTTAACATACCCATTCTGATCAAAGCTGCTTCTGTATCAGCCTTCAAACAACAAAAACAGCAATTAAATCATTCTTGCTCTAGACCTACAGTGATTGTGATATAGAGGAGCCTTACTACCCAGGAGGTCCTGACAGGGCAAAACTGTGCCCAAGATAATGAATATAATCGGTCAAGGCCACTAGCCTGAGATTTGTTTTAAGGCTGAGGACACAGTTTTTCCATATCCGTTCCAACTTTAGGACAATAATAGCTATTTATATTTTCCCATTTACTCTTTATTTTCTTTTACATTTTTTGGTTTTTGTTCAGCAATTCATTATTCCAGGATAATGCACCACAGTCAGAGACAGAAAACAGAATGAATGATAGGAACTAGGATACTGGAATGGAGATTTTTTAAAAATATATCTTTGTATTCTACTATTAATAAACATAATGTTTTCCTCCTTGGTGGCAGTGAGCATTTAAATGCCTTGATAGCCCTAGAAGCACTGGAACAAGCAAGCCAGTATCTGAAGCCCAGGGTACAACTTGGAAAATAAAATACACAGCCAACACAGTTCCCATCACTAGCATTGTCCTTTCGAATATAATGATATCTCATTATGACGGCTTTTATATTAACCTTAGCTGCTGGTGGAATAACCTGTTCCATTAGCAGATCGTTATAGTGCTTTTCATCAAGAATGACTTTGTACTTTCCTACAGTAAACACAATCAATAACATTTGCATATCAAAGCCAAATTGTCAAATCATGTTATATATTAAGGGACTTACAATATTATTCAATATGTATTTTACAGACAAATCAGAATTGATTCCCAATCTTTTTACAGAGTGAGACCCCAAAGTATGATAACAGTATTCAGAGGATGGTGGGCAAAAGTATGTTTTCATTGATTAAAATGCTATAATTCACAACCATTACCTTAGAATGAGAAGATAAAAGGATCAGGTGTGGTAAGGACTAAATATATTAAATTTTTCCTATGATATACAGTTTATAAGCCATGTATGGTAATTAACAGCATTAAAATAACGACGTATATAATACATAACTAATCAATTTACCTTGTGTCTTATTACAAATTGTCTTACAAACCCTCAATTCGGCAGCTAGACCAATAATTGAGCATCTAATATTTTGTTCCACAACAGACTGCAACAAGGTTTGACATAAAAATTCTGAATTTCTAAATGAGTTTTGACAGTTTCCATTATATGTGAATGCCATGTCAAGGAAATGGTTTGGATTCTCTTGAACTGTGAAAACAATGTTGTCTTGGAAACTGTTTAAAGATTCAAGTAGATGGTTGGGCTGATTCTTATTAAGAATCGAGAAACAATTATATGAACAAAGAGAGGGCTGTGGTATGGGGAATCCCCTTTTGCCTGTGCTCATCAACATCTTCATGACTGTGCAAATTTGAAAATGATATCATACCATCACACTCCGAAGATCTCCAAAGATATGTTGATAATTGGAATCAGCCCAGCCATCTACTTTAAACAGTTACCATGACAACATTGGATTCACAGTTGAAGAGAATCCAAACCATTTCCTTGACATGGCTATAATCCATTGATTAAAGTGTCTCAGCATATTTAGAAGGTGCATTTACACATGCTAAAGTAATTTTAATTAGTAATCCAGTTGTTTACCTGAACTGTTTCATCAATGTCTCCAGGATCACAAGATGTAAGACTTCCCAAAAGAATCAACACTTCTCTGCTTGCATGGCTTGGCATGTGCCTATGACCAAACAAGAATAATACTATCACAGAAATTCATCTGTACTGGTGAAATATCATGTCAGGATTCAGATAAACTGGCAAGGCAATGTACCTACTGTACTAGGGAATTTATAAATGTGTAAGGAATTAACTTTTTATTCTAACTTGTTTAATTATGGTTGAGGTATACTAATCCATCATCTAGAAAATAAATTCATCAAACCCACAATTAAACTCTTATAAGCCAATATAAATGGATTTTTTAGACAGGTATGCACAAAGTTAGCCTACATGCTTTTACTCTGGTGAAGACAGTCTGCAAATCAATGCAAGATTCCTTTCTCTAGACACCCGAAGTGGTTGCATTATTTTATGATAGGTTTTGATTGGCTGCTATTTCAATTCATTCTTACAAAACTGATGAGTCATGATTGTCTGTGGCTGAGTAACAATAAAATTAACTTAACAACCAATAGTCCCTTTTACAGTTCATTGCACTGTCTTGAAAGGTAGCTGTGCCTTACCATCGAAGGAAGATGTATGGTGAGCTTGCAATGATAGAGACATGTGAATAATTGTCCAAGGTGTTAAAAAAGGTCTCTATCATTACATGTATATTATAAGATAGGCTGTAATAGACCCCTTCACAGTTCCCTGTGCCATCTTGAAAGGTAGCTGTGGCTTCACATTGAAGCAAGACAAATGGTGACCTTGCAATGATAGAGACCTTTTTTAACACCTTGGACAATTATTCACATGTCTCTATCATTGCAAGCTCACCATACATCTTCCTTCGATGGTAAGGCACAGCTACCTTTCAAGACAGTGCAATCATGCAACTAAGCTTGGTGTCTAGGACAGGGAATCGTATGCTGATTTGTGGACCATCTTAATTCTGACTAGTTGAAGTTGGGTTACATGCATGCTAGCACAAAATTACTGCATTGATAATTTCCCTTATTTCATTATGATGCAAATTTTGTCACCAATTTACCTTAGTGAGCTTGCAGCAACTAACAGTGAATTTTGTAGTGATGGTTCTCCTTGACACATCTTGGGTAAACAAGCCTTTTGCAAAGCTTTGATGTGTAATTTTGGGTTACCTTAAATATGTTTAAAAATAAATAAAAATTAAAAATTAAAAAATAATTTTATGTGATATTATCCTACTACAATAGCTTCATATCCCCAAGCCCATCCCCACAGGTGGCGTAGTGGTGAAAGCGCTCACCTCTCACCAATGTGACTCATGTTAGAGTCCCGCTGAGCTCAGTGTTGTATGTGAATAAGTTGTTTGTAGGTTCTCTCCTGTGCCGCAAGGGCTTTTCTCCAGGTTCTCTGGCTTTTCTGCCTCAATTTCTAAATTCTAATTCAATCTATTGGATTTCACATAGTTGGAGCCTAGTTCTGTTGTGATTGCCCCTCACCGTGATACAACAGCCAAAGCTTATTAGATTTCTTTTAGATTTGCTTGATTATGTCTTATTTCTGTACAAAGAAAAACTGTTTCATCAGTCACTTTACCACTCAATTCTGTCAGCTTTTCAGCTCTTTTATTTCTAGTTAATATTATTCCAATCTGTCAATAAAATGTACACATAGAATGTCAATAAATAAGATATGGTATTTCAAACATGAGAATGGCCTTATATATCACTGATGTGTGATTTCCATGACTGATAAAATATAATTAAATTATATTTAGAAATAAAATATAATAAGATATAGATAAGATCCAGTACTAAATGAACAAAATTAACCATATTGAAAAATATCTAACTATTAAGTGATATAAAAATTATAAATTATTCATAATAAGGAGTAAATTTTTATTCTTTAAAGTTAAGCAATAATTTGATTGTTATGGTGGCAATCCTTTAAATTGTGTAGTCACAGACAAAAACAAATGTTGCTTTTCCAGCCTGGCCCATAGTAAGATCAACAATGCCATAATAACAATAGCAATAATTGATAATTTGTAGACAATAAAGTATAGTAAAAATAAAGAGAGATAAGTATAAATAATAGCCATATTGATTATGTCATAGATCTATATAATCAGCAACAACAAAAGAATATTATAAACTTTCAAAACACAACCATGTCTGTGCATACCTGTGATATTGGATTTTGATCAAAGTATTCTGTTATAAGATTCTCTAGTAGCTGTGTAGATGAAAAGTCATAATTAATAATAATAATCTAACACATAAAAAGACTATTGGCAATCACTCTAATATTTGATAAACAGCTAGTTGACTAAAGGTTGAAAAGCTAGTTTGAAGTGGTTGACAAATGGCAGTGAAACGGTTGATACATGGCATGAAATGATTGTCAAATGGCTGACAAACATTTCACATTTCAAATATCTCAGTGCGCTTTTACATTTATGACCAGTGAATTGGGTGCTATTAGTAGCCATACAGCTTACAATCATGAGTGTGAATTGTTAGTAGATTAGTACTATGCCTCCAAATTGGGATAGGCTGTTGAACCAGGAGATAATCCTCTACTCTTATACGAATAGTTCAACCTTTTATGTCCCCCATTTTACTTTAGGTTAGGAAGGGTTAGGAGACAGGGCATACAGTTACAAGTCCTTGTCCGAGAAGACTTGAAAGTCTAAACATTTGTTGAAGTAATTACAAAGGTAGCACCTTCTCCTCAGTTATCTTAAGAGTGTTGAGTGCTGAATGTTGGTCTGGCTGAGGCTTGAACCACGACCTCACGCACAACAGACTGATGCTCTTACCAACTGAGCTAACCGGGTGGTTGATTGACAAACGGCCAACATGACATCTGGGAGTGCCGATCTTGCATTGTATCACAGTCAATTTAAAGGTGTTAGGGGATAAGTGTTCCTGTTTGGATTGACTTTTTTAACTTTTCAAACATCTGCATACAAATAGAAGTCTTAATTATTTTCTAGTAAAGAACATCTCCACTTACCTTGACAGTACAATTTAGTCTTGTTGGTTTCAAGTCAGCCTCTTCCATTGCTTTAGACATATCAATAATTAAATACATATGCCGCATCTGAAAAAGATAATTTATTATAACAGCATTAGTTAAATGACAATAAATAAGTTTAAAATCAAATATAGGGGTCATCTTTTTAGACTGTATTGAGCATGTGTGTACTGCTGGTTTTTCAATCATTTCAGAGAGCCCACCACAAGGGTTTACAGTCAATTCGCTCATGGACCAACTTGCCCATGCCAAGTCGCCCATGAATAAAATCATCATTCATACGTTTGCCAACTCGTCCACGCCAATTCACCCACGTTTAGAATCACTTTAAGAATTTATATGTTACCGTATGTTACGACTAAATTAAAGTAAATCAAATAGTTCCTTGTTGGTTGTTGTTACATATTTCATGATAATTTGTCTTATCAACCATAAATTTAATACAAATGTTCCAAGATTTCGGCCTACTCAGCCATCCTCAGGGAAATGAAAAACGTTACATATTGATAAAGAAAAACGATCACACCATGGCATATGTGCGCGCGCATTAAATTAAACGAATTAGGAAAAGATAAATAAAACAAATTAATTAATTAATTAAAAATAAAAGAATGAATAAAATAATAATAGTAATAATAATAAATAAATAAATGAAAAATAACAAATAAATGAATGAATGAATGAATAAATCAATTAAATTAAATTAATAATAATAAATGAAATAAATAAATAAAATAATAAATGAATAAAAAAATAAAATAATTAAAGTGGTTGATGATTTACCTTACTTGAATCTTAAGCTCAAAACATCGAAATGCGAACTTTTCATACCCCATAAGTATAACGGACTCGTCTACGCTACCTGGCTAACCAACGAAAACAACTCATAAACTGTCGTAAATGTCACTTTTAGCCTTTTTAAACCTCAGATGAGTTATTTCTAGACTTTTTAATTGTTATTTAGCTTACTTGACATGTAAATACATCTTGGAACACAAAGTTTTATATATCGGTATTATCCTTAGAAGGACACCTAACGCAATAGCTTTTATGTTATATGCCCTATGCCGCCTAGTCGGTTTCTTAAATTTTACAGCATCTTGAATCGGTTTTTAGACTTTATGTCAACTTTTTAACCAAACTGTCTTCTTATTTGAGCAGCCATGGTACAAAAAAAAACAGGAAATTTGGTCTTTGTTCCTTGGGCAAATTATTTCAGTGTCTCACGAGGAATTCACTGGCTTCTTACCGACGTCGTTACACGCAAAACAACTTATAAACAATATGCTGCCTAGTCGGTTTCTAAATTCTACAGCATCTTGTTTTCAAATGAAGAATAAAAAGATTAACTTTATGTAAACTTTTATTTTTTTATTTAACTTTTTTTTCCCCAAAACGTCTTCTTATTTGAGAAGCCATTGCACAAAAAGCAGGAAATTCAACCTTCGTTTCTTGGGCAAGCTATTTCAGCATCTCGAATTCTCTGAGTCGTAACAGAGGACGCTGTAAAAACAGCTGTGGGAGATTTCGATAAAAATAGAGTTAATCAGACGGACTTGAAGTCTGTTCTTTCATTTATTTACCATTTTATGTTCTTTATGTTCAATAAATTAAAAAGTCAATACACTTGAACGTGTCATTAAGAAGTCAGAAACAAAGCGTGGGTGAGTTTGCCTTAACATATCGTAGATTGCTTTTCTAACTCGTTCATCAAAACTCCACTCCATTTTTGTAAATCTTACCCAAATCTAAGCTTTCATTTATCGCCAACAACTTTTCATGGTAGATAAAACTCGGGAACTGTACTGGTTAGTTTACTAACATTTACAATGGTTTATATAGGTACTGGCACGGTTCATAAGTTGTTTTGTGAGTTACTCTGTATACAAAGTTTGCACTTTGAAGTCTTGAGCTTAAGATTCAAGTAAGGTAAATCACCAACTACTTTAATTTAACATATTTAACATATTTCTTAAAGTGATTCTAAACATGGGTGAATTGGCTTGGGGAAGTTGGCAAATGCATGTTCGATAATTTTATGCGTGGGCGACTTGGCGTGGGCGAGTTGGTTCGTGGTCAAATTAACTGGTTACCAACACAAGCATCAACACATTCCACTGCATTCCTAAAGGCATGTGCAACTTGATTTTTTCTTGACACTTAAAAATACTTGAATTCACCCTATAAACAAATTTATTTTTGTACTTTATGTTTACTAAAAAGGTTCCTAGGTTGCTTTTGTATGTTCTTTATTTTAAACCGTGGCTAAGGAATGTAGACAACGATTTGTATGTTTTGAGACAGTAAAGAAACAACATAAAAGCAACTTTCTTACCATCCCAAGCCTGACATTTCCTGGTCTTGAAAAAGCCCTATAACATTGACAAAAAGCAGGGAAAAAGAAATGAAAATGAGACTGTTTAGTGGATCAATCGTTCTTAAACACTGGAGAAAAGTGGCAATTTATGAGTATGAGCATGACCCTCTAGCAAAAAACCTAATGGGAAACTGAGTATTTACAGTGTACACTTTTTCGGCTTGTCTAATAGTTTTCATCTGATTTTTGTTGTTGTGAATTTACTCTGGAAATGCATGTAAGTATTTCCACAGATGAAATTAAATTTTTTTCTGATAGTTCCTTTGATATCCCAGTTTCAATTTTGCAGTACTTACTTAGAGTGCTTTGTGAGTTTTGATGTACATTGGTTATTGCACTCATTATCTTAGTTAACCAATCAGCCCAAGACACAGGGACCCCAAAATTTAGATAAATGTGAAAGGTGAAAATAAAATAGGGAAACTAATCAGCTTTGATAAAATATGTTTTTTCAAGGTCATGCAAGATAGTGAAAAAAAGTAAAAATTGAAGTGAAAAAATTGATCAAAATGCTGTACAATATTTTTTCTGCATGTGCGAAAATAATTTCTATGTGATTTTTCTATGCTGTTATATGCCATCTCTATCTAAAAGTATTGCTACAAAGAGTATCAACTTCCAACTGCCATCATTAAATAGACAATTTAACCATGATAATTTTCACTATCTTTTTCACCTTGAACTTGAAAACAAACTTGACCAAAACGGTTTCTCAGGGGAATATTATGTTATGGACCGGGAATAACAAAACCGGAAGTCACGTGATTGAAAATATATAAAAACGGGAAACTAGAAAGGAACACACTTGAGCGCGCATTTGCAAAATTTATTCACACGTTTTCTTTTTAGTTGTGTATTAAAAACATTAAAAACCTTATTCATTTCTCCATTTTTGTTTCGTTCTCTTTGACACTTAGTATGATAAAAAAACTTATTTTCTGTGACTCGGAAAAGCAGTATGTTTTGTGTTCCCTCGACCGCTGATGTTTCCCTCGGTCCCAGTAAATAAGTGTTAAATATGTTACGCACTTGATTATGACCGATCTAGTAATTGAATACGTTTGATTCTAAACACAATGTTGGTGTACTGTAAGTAACACTACAGTCTCAAAAGTAACATTCAAAGTGTCATCGAGTTGAACGCAGGCAAGCATGAAAATTAAATTTGCAATCCACGATAGGATAGCTTCGTAAAGCAACAAAATCAAGGCAATTACAAATTCTGCGATGCATAACATGACAATCAGTTCGCCACATAATAATAGCAAATCTACAACTAAATGAAGAGGCAAAGAAAGCAGAAATAAATCATTCAAAATTGAAACTGGTGTTTTTATTGAGTTTTGAGTTACTACTGGGTGAGGGATCCGTGGTGAGCGGGATTTTTTCCTCACTGTCAACTCCTAGTTTGTGTCAAGCTATGGTTACGAAAGGATAATTTCAAAGGACAAATGAAAGATAACATATTTTTGCAGTAGTCAATATTACTAAAACTTCATATTTTACAAGTTTCGATCTTACCTCTTTCTTTTATTGCGGTGGATGAGCTCGTCCACCAAACTTTGCAAAGATCCTTCATTATCTTCTCGGATTTCTTCCCTATAAGTCAAATACAAAAGAGCTTAATAACTAGGCAACCAAATTCAGAATATGTCTGTGTCAAAGATCCTAAAAAGATTCTTTCCTTTCTTATACACTTACCAAGTTTTTTCATATTCATTTAACCATCGATACCCTTCTTCTTCATCCGCCATGTTTAACTTAAGGTGTGCCCACAGTACACTTTATCCCTGACACTTTATCAGCGGACTTAAGACCACAGGAGATCCAGTCTCGTGGAATACGTCTCGATCTCTCGAACTCTTATTGCTTACTATCAATCACGTGACTTTTTTGGAGTTGACTGGGGGGCAAACAAGCGGTTGGTTGGGGGGCAACTAGCGGATTTTAAGCCAAAACATATCGAAATAAATCCTCAAACTATTGTATTTGAATATTTTCACCACATCAAACTAGAAAACAAGAGATCAAAACAACCTCCAGGATTCTATTGAAGCCATCAAAAAGAGCTATTACCGGAAGTGACGTCTATTGATAGCAACCTTTTGATTACACAGGGTAGAAAATCTTTCATTGTAAATTCGTGAAACTCGCACCAGTTATTAACATTGGCTTCTTCAAGACATGCAAGTTTATTTTATATTTATGCTGAAAATCGACAAAACTAGTGCCAAGTTTGGGCTTCCTGTGGTAATTAATTAGATATAAAGCATATTAAAGAGCAGTTGTTGTTACTGAGAACAAAGTACTAGCACATATTCAACATGCAAGTAGTCAAAACAGACTAACTAAGATAAAGATGGAAAGGTTTTTCATTTGATAATATGACTAACTTATATATTTAGGCGCTGCCTAAAAGCGGAGCTCCCGATACGGAAGTCACAGGGAGAACAATTTGAATGAAACTGAAAGGTAAGATCGGGGAAAAAATCTTCGATTATTTTTTATTCGAGATGAAGATAATTTCTCCCATACTAAAAACCATGCAGTGAAATCGAATCTAAATGCACTACACTATGGCGTTATATTCCCGACAAAATTCAACATTAGGTTTTCAACATTCTAATAAAGAATTCAGTGTTTCACTTGCAATGCAATATTGTTAGTTGCTTTTCCGACATTGAAGATTTCGATTTCAACTTAGCTGTATTCTCGTCCAACATTCGAGTTCCACGATTCAACATTCGTTAATAGCTTTCCGTGCCTGCACAAAATTCAACATTGCTCTTTTGAAATACATCAATTTTAGCATTCAACTTTGACAACGCCATTTTCTAAACAGTATATTAAAATGAACCATTAGAGTTTCTCGTTCAAGGACTAAGGTTTTAAAGTATTTAGATACAAACACATAATCTTTCCGTCATTGTTGGATTACAATCCAACATTCAAGTTCTACCATTGAACTTCACTCACGAGTGCGTTTGACTTATGTCATAGTAAGCCGCTGTACAGTGATGACGTGGGCTCATCACGCGTGCTTTAGTGCTGCACGAACTACACAAACTGTATTCCATATTTCATCAAATTGTAGCTTGCAGAGATGGCAGTCGAGAAAGCTAAACCAACTCTTCGTCGCGTAGCTGAGCAGTTGCTTTCTTTGGCAAACACTGGCTTTTATCTAATTTTCAGTTTGGAGGCTGCCCCGAAGTGTAACTTAAAGCCTGAACTATATTGAAAGTTTCACGTAAAGTTTCTTAGTAAGGAGGCCGGATTGCAGTTAGGGTTCTGATACAAAGCTACACTGTAGTATATTATGAAAGTTACTTATATCGTATCAGCTTCCACGCTTGTGTTCAAAAAAGTTTGAAATACTTGCCTCAATGCATGGTTAATCTATTGATATACGATTAACTGATGTTGGATGCGCGATATGTTCAGAAAACCATGAAATAGATCACGTTAAATTTACTTGAGATAAAAGAGAAGTAAACATCCCAAGAACATGCGATATATGATTAAGCTTAAGTTGTTAACTTTTAATTTCCATGAGTATCAACGAGAAAAGCGTAAATAAAAGTGACTTATTCGTGTATTTATCCTTATTTCGCAATACCTATCAAGATGAAATATCACCCCGGCCTGCTCTCAGTCTGACCTCTAGCTCAGCTGGAAGAGCATCGGTAGTACAATTACGAAGGTCGTGGGTTCGAATCCCAGCGAGGTCGGAAATTAATTTTTCCGAATTTAATTCCAAGGGCTTTCGCCCAGAATAACCTCGTTCCCAAGCACTATAACTTACTTCTATATCTTTGACTATTTTCATTAGTGCCACGCGGTCCATACACTCTTAGTCTGTAATAGTGAAGTGACAACGAAAGAACAGAATGGAATTAGGGTCAACCACCTAGTGGTTACAACCCTGCTGATATTTTGGTTAGTTATTGCATAAATTTATGACCCCCCTTTTATCACTACTGCATAAAAATTGGTGACCCACCCACTATTTGCACCAGCCACCTCCCTATATATAATAACTGGTCCCTCATATGACATTTCCCCCCTGCTTTCCCCCTGTTTCTCCCTCCTTCCTTTTCCTCTTCCTTGCTCTCCCTTTTCCCTCTTCTGGTTTTTTTTTATACATTGTTTCCCCTCCTCTTTTCTTAGCTGTCTTTCTCTTCTCCCTGGTTTCTTTAGCTCTCCACTCACTCTTGTTCTGAAAGTCAAAACCAAGGAACAAATAAATTTATTAATTCAAACTTACTTTACACTAAAACTCTATTAAATTTCTATTCTACTTTAAAATATGAATTTTACCCCTAATGTTTTTCTATTGTTACTTGTACATTCTTATTATTTTTCAAAGTATTTGTAGGATAGAAAGCCTCCTACAGAGCAAATTATGAACATCCCTGTAAGAAATACAGGTACAGAGGGCAGAAACTGTTGATATGGAGTCAGTTTACATGGATGAGCAATGACATCTCTAGATGGAGGTTCATCTTGATGGATCTGGTCTGCAGAAATCTTTCCCATTTGATGAAGTACCTCTCTTGCTGCCCTTTCACCTGCCTGAACTGCACCATCCATATATCCTAATAAAAAAGTTTTTCTCAACTAAGAAATGAAACCCAATCAAAAAAGAGATGTGTGCACGTGGTTATATAAAATTATAACAGTAGGCTGGGGTGTGGTTATTTGAATTTAAAGCAAAAAGTGAACATGTGATAGAAATTAATTGGCTATTCTGAGGTTGAGGGGAAAAAATTGATTAAGCATTACAGTGCACCATGGGGTTGTTTGAAGAGAAGCATTTCCAAGATCATGGCTATATTGTCTACTAAAGCACTCCCACAATGCACTACATTGCCAACCCGACCCAGGTTTTCCCTCAACCATTGAATGGCTTATACTCCCTAGGTTACCAAAGAGTTCTAATTTATCATAAACTACAGGGGAAAAACATCAATAAGTAAACTAAAATAATGAATCCTTTTGGATGTTATTCCTTAATATTGTCAGATTGTCAGAATTAGTGCAAAGGTTTTTTTTTCTTCTAGAAGTTGGGTATATTTCTGACTTTGTGTTAATAATATTATGAATAAACTACTCATACGGAAGCAACAATAAATGAGTAAATATCAAATGAAAAGGCACTAACCTGACCAAACTGTGGCTGTTTCAGTGCCAGCAAAAAACACTCTTCCTATGGGACATCTCAACATCTTGCCATATTTTGTAATAACACCACATGGCATCACACTTACATAGCAACCACCCGAATATTTCTCAGCTGGCCAGTTTTTGTCAACATAATGTTGAGGCTGAAGAGCATCTTTACAGTTGAACACCTTAGCATATTGCTCACTGACAGCTTTCATTCTTTCCTCCGTTGTTTTTGTACACCACTTACGAGCTTGATCCCCAATAATAAATCTAAAGGAGGCAATAGGAAAAAGAGGATACATATATATGTATATATATCGCTAAATTGCCAAAGCTTTAGTGATTTGGAATATATATATGTATATATAAACACTTGATTGCAGAAGCGTTGTAGTATACATTTATACATCTATACAAATATCTAATGAGATGCATAATGCAAAATAACCATTTTCAACGCTTAAAGCCAACTGATTTATAATCTATACGATCTGATAGACAAGAAAAAAATATTTTGACAGTCATTGAATGAAACAAACAATAAATAAAGTGATTTTTCCGTTTTGCATATCATTAGATATACTGAATAAATAATTAGATATTTGTATAAATGTATACTACAACGTTTCTGCAATCAAGTGTTTATATATAAATATATTTAACAAATTTACGATGGTTTAGCAGGGTATGTCCTCTTATTTACCACCATATGGCATCAATAGTTGGTCAAAATGTTATGGACTCACAAGGCGTAAGCCGAGTGGGTCCATAACTAATTTTCATATCATCATATGGTAGTAAATAAGAAGACATACCACGCTAAACCATCGTAAATGTTTTTTACTACAAAACTCACAAACTCTAGGAAATAGATGGCGCGAAATCGAGAGGAAGAGAAAAAACAGAAGGAAATTAATGCCAGAAACCACTGCATTCAAACTCTAAAATAAAAATAAAATAAAACAACTTTTCTTGGTCAAGCTGAAAAATAATTTTAACTTTATTATTCTCGCTTTGTGAATGGTAAATTTTCCCAAACGTTTTTGAAAACAAACTTTTTGATTGGTTTATCAGTGCCAAGCGAAAGTGACGTGACTTCAAATCGGCTTTTCAAAAGCACAAGGTGATAAAAACTAGCGAAAGATTGTTAGAAATACATTTCAAGAAGAATGAAATAATATTCAATTAATAATTTGATGAACTTAAAAGTTTCACTTGTGATAACTCTCTGGTAGAATAACAAAGATTTGGGCTTGCGAAATATTGCAAGATTGGCAAAAGCCGTTTGGATAAGCAAGGATGAGAATGAAGAACTGTACTGGCGCTTGGTTTGGTAGCCGGACGCTTCCATTTCACACTCAACAGCACTGGAAATAATCTGAGAACATCGCTTTATTTGGCTTGTGGATGGTCTAGAATTCTAGCTTACCAGACTGTGCTCACTCTTATGGCCAGAAATGGCCATGATATGCCTCGAAGGGGCTCCTGAGTTTGACAGCGTTGTGATCGATGTGCTTACAAGGCTGGGAAGCGAATTTTCGGCTGTTTTTGCAAGTCTTTTTCTGATTCCATACAAGCAGACAGTAGTACTTCGTCATCGTTATTGACGATTGGGATATCAATATTGAAAGAAGGTAGAATTTCACTCATTTTTTGGTTTGGAAAAACCCGAAAAACGTCTTGACAAACAAAGTTTTTACAAACTGATAATCTTGCATGATGCCATTTGTTGGTACGGCCTCTTATTTACGGCGTTTTTTTAAACAATCAGCCCACAAGAAAATTTACAATTGTGGTAAAAAAAATATATATATATGTATAATGAATAATAAATGTTATTATTATTAGCAGTAGTAGTAGAAGTAGTAGTAGTAATTACCCCATAATAGCTGGGTGTGATCCATCTGGCTTGGTGTCATCAAGAGCAGCTTGTACTGGACCAGAATCAGAGTCTGCAATTACAACTCCACTCAGGTCTTTCTCTCTCCAGAATGCCTTGTCATAAAATGTAATGCTTTTGATCACTGAGCCCATTGGGATTCTCTGGATAAGCTGGTTCTTCAGAGGTGGAAGTGGTGGATCAAATGATATTTGGTTTAGAAGCGCTTGTGGCATTGCACTTATTGCATACTTGGCCTTGTATTTCTTGCCATTTGCACATGTAACAAATACATGATCTGTATTTTGTTCAAGTTCCTTGACAGGACTGTTTAGGATTACCTTAAATTTAACAAGATAAAATAAAAATGTTTAAATTTAGGAAAAATAAGATATTTGCTTAAATGTATTTTACACTTTATTTACACATTTCAGGGGTATTTGCCCCAGGGGGTGCCGCCAAACAGGGTATGGTTTTCAGTGATTCTACTCTGGAACAGGGTATATAAAATTGCGCTCTCTCGGAGCTCTGGAACAGGGTATCAATTTTTGCAATACTGGCACAAGGTATGAATTTCAGTGATCTTGCTCTGGAACAGGGTATGAATTTCAGCAATTTTAAAGGGTCAGGGTTCATTGGGCTCAGTGGCACATCCCTACCCTAAACGGGCAAGAGTACCCCCTCCGGAGTATTTGCTAAGGGAGGACAGTGGAAATGCTATATAAATATTTTTTCCAGTCCGATAGATTATGCATTCTGATTTACACTAATCTGGTTTTTATAATCATAATTGAGTCACACTATCCTCATATACTTGAATTATTCAGATTTTAAACAAGTCATTCTTGGAGCATGCACTTAGTACCAGGCCCACCCAAACAAAATTATTTTGGATAAGGCGGGGGCTAGGACAACAGACTAGAAAAGCACAACATTTCCTATAATAATTATGTTATGATCAAACAGCTATTATAGTCACACTAAACAAACCTTCATTCCTAGAAGGTCTTTCAGCTTAATACTTATTTGCTGTGATCCACCAACAAACTTTCTTTCTTGGCCAGCGTTTTCAATACCAGCAATCCTTAGAACGCCATCACATGATTTAAGATACCACAGATAGTATAGAAGTGACATGTCCCAAGGCTCGGCTGCCATTGCATCTTGATAAATCTGGACCATGCGTTTTTTGCAGTAGGTCGTCCAACATGTCTTTTTGAAGAACTCCTCCGTGGTAATCCGGTCCCATTCTTCAGCCTTGGGCGAATCCCATGGATTATTTAAGTCAATTGCATCACACATGCTATCAAGCTGTCTAATAAGATTGAAATAATCCAAAATTGCAATGGGATTCCAGGTGGAGACCTCGCCATCGTATTCCCTTCTTTTTCCATTTAAGTATTCAGATACTCTGCCTTCACAGTGTACTCTATAGGTTTCTATACCAAGTTCTTTGGCCACACGCAAGACACGGTCTTGAGTTGGACCAACATATGCACCTCCTAAATCCGTGTATTTAAACCTTGAATCCTGCACGGTTTGTGTCCTTCCACCGACACGATCTCTCGCTTCAAGGACAACGACATCAACTCCATTTTCGGATAAGAGCTTTGCGGCACAAAGACCACTCAGCCCCCCTCCAATAATCAAAACTTCCACAGTCGAAAGATCCATCTCTTCAAAAGACTGTCTGTCTGTAGGAAACTTAAACTTGGGAGCCCTGTGTAGATCAGTCTGATTGGTTGAATAGAGCACGTGGATAGAACGTCATCTCATCGTCACATGGGTAAAATCAGTTCGCCATGTTGTTTTGAGAAGAGCACACAGATAAAGTATAAAGGGGGAATCTTAAGATCGACTTAAACGGTAGAGAACCAAATCAATCATGACATCCCTTGCTAGCATTCTTCCGACACCCGTAAACATTGCCTATAAGGGTGATGAAGACCAAGATGAAGAGCTTGAGACCTCTTACCAAATGTTAGTTGTTACCAAAGAACCACCAGCTTATGGTCGACGCCACGGTTGGATCCCAAGAAAACTTGATGATTTTGGAGATGGAGGAGCTTTTCCAGAAATCCATGTGGCTCAGTATCCTTTGGATATGGGCAGGAATAAGAGAACAAAAACATCCAATGCTTTGCCCGTTCAGTTAGACGCTAAAGGACGAGTAAAATACGACGCTATTTTAAAACAAGGACAGAAAAAAGATAAAGTAATTCACTCAAAGTTCACCGATTTGGTACCAGCACACCTGAAGGACGACGCAGATAACGAATTTATGAGGCCCGACGAAGAAGAGGTGAAAAGCGTAACAGAAAAGACAAGGGAAGCTCTAGAAAAAGTTGTAAACACAAAAATAGCCGCTGCTCAACCGATTCAAGCAGCCCAAAAACCACAGTCAGCCCAGTACATAAGGTACACACCAGCACAACAAGGTACTGCTTTCAATTCTGGTGCAAAGCAACGGGTCATTAGAATGGTTGAAATGCAAAAAGACCCTATGGAGCCACCAAGGTTCAAGACCAATAAGAAAATTCCTCGTGGACCACCATCTCCTCCAGCACCAGTAATGCATTCGCCAAGCAGAAAAGTCACCGTTAAAGAACAGCAAGATTGGAAAGTACCACCTTGTATCTCAAACTGGAAGAATGCCAAAGGTTATACTATACCACTGGATAAACGTTTAGCAGCGGATGGCCGTGGGCTTCAAGATCCACATATCAATGATAAGTTTGCAAAGCTTGCTGAAGCATTATATATTGCTGATAGAAAAGCAAGAGAGGCTGTAGAGATGAGAGCCCAACTTGAAAAGAAGTTAGCACAGAAAGAGAAGGAAAAGCAGGAAAAGAAATTAAGAGAATTAGCCATGAAAACGAGGGAGGAAAGAGCTGGAATCAGGGCTGTATCAGATCGGTCTGAAGAAGAGCGTGAGCGAGACCAGATGAGGCATGAAAGACATAAAGACAGAGAAAGAGATAGGCGCATTACCAAAGCTGCCCCTGATAAGAGGTCTAAACTGCAAAGGGACAAAGACAGGGATATTAGTGAGCAAATTGCTCTGGGAGTTGCTCGTGGTACAACATCAGATGACAGCATGTTTGATCAAAGACTTTTCAATCAGTCCAAAGGTATGGATTCAGGATTTGGAGAGGATGATTCTTACAATGTCTATGACAAGGCTTGGCGGCAGGGTACCAGTACTGCCTCTTCTATATACAGACCATCTAAGAATATTGTTGATAAAGATGTTTATGGAGACGATTTGGAGAGGCTGGTGAGGACTGACAGATTTCAAGCTGATAAAGAGTTTGCAGGCACAGATCACAGCCAGAAACGAGATGGTCCAGTACAGTTTGAAAAAGAAGAAGAAGATCCTTTTGGTCTTGATAAGTTTCTTACAGAAGCCAAAAAAGGCAAAAGGACACTTGATGAGCCAAGATCACGGGACCACGATAGTCGAAGTAAAAGAAAACGCTGAACTTGCTTTATCAATTTATCTTGTTCTGATATAAGTTAATGCTAGTATTTTGTTTCTGACAAAAGGAATTATATAAAGTAGCATTTTCATTTTCATAGAAAATAGCATTGAATTGTTTTTGGGCCTCTGAATGCCACATCTCATGATTCTTATATTCCCCCTGTAATTTCAGTTAAGAGTTGTAGATCCAAAACAGTAAAGAGAAGTAGTGTGTTTTTGCTTATTGCTTTCAATTTTAGCATTCATAGTGATTATCCCAAAACCTTGTTTTTTATGCTTATCAGAAAGAAAGAGCCTTCAGCTTATGGCTGAAAATACTGTAAACTAAGAATAAAGAGATGTCAGAGTTGATGTTTTGGAAAAAACCAAAATGTCATAACTCCATATGTTATAATCTTGAGAACATTTTTGTGAAGGTAATTTATTTTATAGTACGGAAAAAATTTTATGTAATGTTTAATAAACAAGCAGGAGTGTGTTATCGGGTATGAAACATGAGGTGCCACATCTCACCTACCTTAACTGGTATTTTAAGTCTAGAACTGAATGTGCTATGAAAATACATTTGACTACATAATGTAAGTGCATACTTTGTATGTAATGGGTGGATATAGAGAGCATACCATATATCTGTGAAACAATTACTGATTTAGCACATTTATTTGTTGAATTAATTCACTTGGGCATAAACCAAACAAAGATGCAAGGGGTATTTACTTTAACCAGTGTCTACTCCAGTACTAGCTGCAACTAGACATTACTACTTTGGTTTTGTTCCATGGATATATGGCATGCACCTATAGTAATGGCACTCCAGCTGTAAAACGAAATCTACTGGAGTAGTTTTATAAACCATTGAAATACACTTAAGCATATTTAGCACTAATTAGCTCTAATAGTATAGGCCTTTTGCAATAGATTGACGTGATTGGTACTGGATGGCAAAAAAAATTGGGCTTTCTTATTTGACGATTTTTTGATGGTTCATTGATGTTGTATCCAAACCTGTTTCAAAAAAAACCTTTTTTCCATTATAAGATCCATTTGATTTCAAGATATGAAGACGTGACTGTTGCAAAAGGCCTATTCTTGCGTTTTCTATCATGTTTATCTGAATATTACATTTTAATTAAAACACTCATGAATAATTCATAAGCTTATGGTCCAATTGGAGCCACCATACACGTCATGTGCATGGACCTTTATACCCAATAAAGTCCTCTTTATTAGTATTCAAGTGATTTTATATAAAGTCACATGTGGTCTTTATATAAAGACCACTTGAATACTATGAGGATGACTTCGTCAGGGATGAAGTATGCATCCAAGTTTTGATGAAGACTTAGAGCCTCATCAAGGTCATAGTCAACCCTAAAAATCTTTGACTAACATGCCTGTCTTTGCCTTGGCACGCAATATCCAACATGTGGGAGCTTCTATTGAATGTGGTTGCGCATGCCCGTGACGTCTATCAAAGTATAAAAATCCATGTCCGTGACGTGTATGGTGGCTCCATTTGAACCAAAATCTTATAAATTGTTCATGAGTGTCTTAAGCAGTTTAAAAAACTTGTAGATCATGTTTTATCAGGTATAAAAGCACTCGACTAGAATTACACCAAGAAAGAACCCTTATTCCTTACTGTTAGGTGCGGGGGAAAATCCCTAAAACGGGCTAAATTCAAAAAATAACCACAGAGCGAAAGAAGTGCTAGTTTCTCAATGATCAGGTAATATTTCGAGGCTTTAATTATATTTTGAAATTTTTGAATAATCCCCATACATTTTTCCTTATAACATGAGACCACAGAAACCAAGTTTGGCTACAGAATATATATGCACAAGGTTGACATTAGGTACCATAAGGAAATTATATAGGAAAATACAGGCGCGCACAAAAAAAATGTTCTAGTGCATTTTTGAAAGATTTTTTTACTCTTTCGCATCATGGAAGACATTATCTTGATCCCGAATTTAAAAAAATAAATATTTTTCCAATTTTATTTTCACCATTCACTTTAATTTAAATTGGGCTCCCTGTGGTGTCATAAGCTAATAGTTGGGTGTGTGTATATAGCTGCTATAGCTGCTACCCTATGGTAGCGAACGGACTCTGGCTAGTAGCAAGCAGACTGGTAGCGAAAGTATATGAGAAAAAATCCACCCAAGACATTCACAAGATACTCATTTGACAAGATCCATAATATTAGTAGCGCGCAGGGGCAGATCCAGGGGAAGGGTGCAGGGAGTGTGCACACCAGAATGGAGGTGCAGTTGGGTAGAAGAAAAACATAAAATCTGAAACATTTTTTCAATTAACCTTTCATCATTTATTGGAAAGCTGTAATTAATTCCCTCCTACTTCAACCAGGATGGTTGTAAAAAAGATTAGTAACATATTTTTACTACATGGACCTATTGCATTCATGTGATGTGCAAATTAATTAACTTAACTTTTAATTATTCATTAATTATATATGTAAACAGGGAGCCTATGCCTCTAATGAGCTTTTTAATGGGGCCCTGCAAAGGGAAAGTACGGGAAACAATTAGACCATATTCTAGAATCCCTGAATTAAGCTTTGGCATAAGCTAGGTCAAATAGTAGAGGTAAATAGGAAGCCAAGTTAGAGTTAACTTCGTATGTTTTCAAAGCTTTCTTAACTATCTCTAATCAATCAAAATACACCATTATTATCTACAGGTATAATATAAGTTTATGCAGTTCATAATTTGAATCTAAAAATATAAATTAGGAACTGCGAGCTTTCCAGACATTATTCTCTATCAGGCAGTGCCAATGTAAGAGGTAGCCTTGCCAGTCTTTTGGATCTTTGCCAATATTTCATCTGATGGGAGATTTGATGTCACATAAACTCTCTGCTTTTCCATGTCAATCTCAACTTTAGATACCTCTGATATACAATAAAAAAGAAAAACAATTCCTTTAGTTAAATCTTACCAAGAAATTTTGATGAGAATATGTGGACAGTGTAGCACTTATGAAATACATGAAGATACAGAAATATAGATAAGTTATAGTGCTTGGGAACGAGGTTATAATTCCGGGCAAAAGTCCTTGGAAATAAATTCGGAAAAATTAATTTCCGACCTCGCTGTGAAGCGAACCCACGGCCTTCGGAAATTTTGAGTAAAAGAGGCAAGGAATCTAAACTCAGACATGCCAGCTAGCAAAACAGGCCTATCAGTGCTTAGTTAATGGAGCAGAATGGTTTGGATTCAACCTATAGACCTAGTTCATTGTTACCCATTTCAGACCATGTGTCATTCCCTAGAGTACTATTTTTTGATTAACAGTTGCACATGTGAAGACACATAAATCTGGATAAAACTCAAAAAGAGAATGTCATTCTCAAGGGATGACACATGGTTTGATATAGGCAAAACATTATGCGAAAGTTGATTTTGTTTGTTGTTCTATGTTTTCTTTCTAAATTATTCGTAGTCTCCAACTACATGAATAGTCAAGCCTTTGTAAGCATTCACTCCAACATGAGTATTTATTAATTCCAGTTTGACAATTATTCCACAATTACACAGAAGATTTTACGATTCACTACTGCAACAAACAATTTTTACAAATAACGAGCTTCATAAAAAGGGACAAATTCGATTAAAAAAAAGGAAAAAGAAAACTACTTGCAAGTTAATGATGCACGCTCGACTGTTTCTTGATGTTAACTATTATCTATGGCGCCTGCTGGGCCTATCGTCTACAGAATTCTTAATCTTACATTATTCATTGTTATAATAGCCCATTTTACAGTTCCGCTCAGTGACCAGCTGAGGTCAAAGTTACCATGCATGATAAAAAGCATAGTTTTGCTAAGCTGGGAAACTCCAGCCTGGATTTCTGGGGGGAGTGGGGTTCTACCAACCCAACTTGGGTAGGGGTGTGCCGCCAGGAGTTTAAAACCCTGACCCTATCCCAGACCAAAAAAGTTTGATTTTACAATCCCTACCCCAGACTAAAACTAAGAATAATTAATTGTACACCCTATCCAAGACTAAAAGACGGAAAATACTGTTTTACAATCGATTGCAATCAATATTTACTAATATTTTCATCATTTTGTTTTGTCAGCAGAAAGCATAGCCTATTCGTTAGACAAAAACACCCAAATCGTTAACCCTATCCCAGTCTAAAATGATACCCTATCCCCGACGAAATGTCAAAAAATGAAACCCTACCCCAGACCAAAAGCCGAAGAACCATACCCTATAGGGCGGCACATACCCGTATAGCAAATATAGGGGAGTACCCCCTGCCAAACAACCCCCCCCCCTGGGTTGGATTTAGAGCTATTGTTCGTGTTCACTGAACAGAACTGTAAAATGACTCCGACCAAGGACTAAAGTCGACAATGTCAAGCTACCATAAAATTTACCCTTTTTCTACTTTCTTATTTACCATCCAGTCACTTCACTTTATCCATGCAGAAATATTTTTTCGCTTAGTTTGTGGTCATTGAATGAAAGTCTTCAAAATTAGCTTCCTCTGCAGACATCTCTCTGAATCTCCCTGTATGGGAGTCTGGGAGAGAAGAAACTAAATGGACTAAGGAAGTTTAAGGAGTTGCCTACAGAGGAGGCTATTTCAAAATGTTTATACATGAAAATAATAAGGAAATCAGTATTTTCAGACATTTTGGGTTATTGTGCATGGTCAGTATCACATGGGGTGCATCATTTCAACATTACCAACAATTCTGCTCCATTAACTATTATCATTGTTATCTATAGATGAGTTTGCTGTGTCATAATATATGCTTATAACAAAGAAACAGAAAACATGAAGACATGCTGTGTGCAGTAGTCATAAAGCACACTGCATGGGATTGGCAGAACAGAGAAGAGAAGTGTTAGAAGAAGCACAAAGGGTAGCAGAGTTCTTCTCAACATGTCTCAAGTGTTCTGCCAATCCCCAAGTACTTTCTAACTTTACATAGCAGAGCAAGCAAGTTCTATTTCTTCCTTTTATAAAATACAAATTAGAGTGTTGTTTATTTTGGATATGAATCACAAATAGAAAGTGTGCCCTCAAAAGCTGTACTAATGCACACACTCGCGATCACTGAATCAGAATGCAAGATTCATAACATAATTCACAACATTTTATTATACTTTATAGCAAATGATAGATACAAATATTGACCCTTCAATTAAAATGCACCCAAGCAGTAACTAATCAACAAGTGACTTGAAACTAAAATTTATATATTAAGGTCTCATCCTATCTTAAATATTGTTTATCATAAATCACCCAAACAATTTCAATTTCTGAAATACCTTTTTCTTTGCCAAGAACCCTTTCAACAGCTCCAGAGCAACCACTACAGGTCATTTCAACTTGAAATTCATGTCTCTGATAAAATGATGAAGGAAAATAAAGCTGGTTAATACTTCAGAAAAAGATATACATTAAGATAAAATGCACATATAGATAACATAGAATTAATTTAAAATGGATATTTTAAACAAATAGACTTCAACAAACAAAGAAAACAATCAAACTTCATTGAGTTAATATCCTTGAAAAGCAAGGATTTTCAGCAAGGATTCTTTTCAGATTCTCGACAGCACACCCACAGACTTTCAACTTAAGATCAAAGAGGCAATTTATATCTGATGGGAAACCCTTCGCTCAATAGCCAATTTAAGCAATTAAACCTTTGTTTTTCTTTTATTGTAATTACTATATATACATATTCAAATACTTTTTGCTATATTACTAGTTAGCATTGTGATCTATATAATCTACTACTGATGATGGCAGCTGGACTTCAGAAACATGTCTAGCATTAAAGTACTCATTTATAGATCTAAAAACTAAAATTGTCATTTCATAGAAATTAAATAAATCAATACCAAGACCATCAATCCTTTCAAGGAGGCTATGATCCGGCTCTGTGCAGTTGCTTTACCCATGCAACAAACGTTAGTCAGACAAAAGTTTTTAGTTAAACAACAATTTTACAAAGATATTATACTACGCTACAGTCTGCAATTCTTGGGATGCAACCACATGATAAGAAATCCTTTGAGTTATAAATGACAATATAACATCTGTCATGTTCGCTAATCTAACCAGAGAAGCTGTTGGTAAATTCTTTGTTATTGTCAAACAGCATGCCGGTTATATATGATGCAACCCAAAAATAACCAGATAAAAAGATATATTTTACTATTTTAAAAGGTAACAGGCTACAAAAACCCAAAGAGATAAGAAATGCCTCTCACGCTTCGACCACCCTCCAGCTACCACTCCCCTACCCCACCTCCCCTCATGGATTATGCTGTGCTTGATAAAAATAACTAAAAATAAATATCCTCTAAGCTTCTGCATAAAACAATCAGCATACACTCTTTGTGCTTGGTGTTTGCACAAGACTAAATTTCCTAACAAAGATAAATAAATAAAAAAAATAAATGGGATTTAGCAGTGGCATTTCTACAGAGTAACTATTCATCCCCCAGTGGGGGAGGGGTACTCTGCCAGGATTTGGGTAGGGGTGTTCCGCTGGGATTCTGAAAGGGCTCAAAAAAACTCAAATTTGTAGACCCTGTTTATATGACAAAAGATATAATTAATTTCACTGAGTTCCTGTTTAAATTATCAGGTCATCTCGCGTATCGCTTTTTGAAGACCATAATAAGGAGTTTCGGTCAATACGAAAGTAGAAACCCTGAAAATGACAGGAAACTCAGTAAAAAATTGGAACTTGAGTGAAATTGCATACCCTGTTTATGACAAGAAGCTTGAAAAAACTAGACCTCCTCAAAACTGTGGGCTTGGGGATATGAAGCTGCATCCGAGAACCCGACGTAGTCAATCGATATCCATTTGGCCAATCGATAAATCGATAACAATAGATTTACTTGATTGATTGATATCGATTGGTTTCGATCAATCGTTAAAAATCGATATAACACTTTTTTTCTTTTATTCAATTTGAACATTAAGGATTGATTCAATAATGTAACATTAATAATAAATAGCCACTCATTCAAAGAATATAATGCACTCCAGTGGAGATGCAATTTCAGGGGGAAAAAAACAATTTCGTTTTGTTATTAGGCAATTGGTCAAATTGATAGAACTTCGTACTGACTTGATACATGCCCATCTGGGCCCGGTTGTACTAAAGCTAGATAAAGTGATTCCACTTAATAATCTTGATTTAAGAGCCCTTGAGTTTACAGTGTTTAGTATTTGAATAGGCTATATCCTCCGACTAAGTATTTTTCCGTGGATAGCGCTATTCGGCTTTCCTTAGCTAGGCCCTGTATTGATTTTATTTATAATAAAAGAAGTTGCAGTTCGTTGTCGATGGCTCTTGATTATTTTAATGTAGGTTAATTGTGATACATTGATCTATTATATAAATTTACTAGATGTGTCTAATTACGGGGGGAAAAGAAATGGATATAAATCGATAGCAATCGATAAAAATCGATATCACACTTTTTTATTTTATCGATTTTTACCGATTTCAGATAAAAATCACCTGATTTGTATCGATTTTTATCGATTGACTACGTACGTCGGGCCGAGAATGATTATTCATAATATACATGAACACCGAACTTTTCAATCACTCAACTCATTTTATTTCAAAATTGATTTGATTCGTATATCAAAGACAAAGAAGTTTTGCCGTTCAAGTAACTCCCAAAAATTAAGTCTGAACTCTTTTATAACATCAAACAGAAGTGAAAAAGTAATCTTACGTACCTACCTTGTTCTCGTTGGTTTGTTTTGTCTTATTCTATCTTATATACACTCCTTTCTACCACCTCTTTCTCTTTTACTCCGACGAAGGACTAGCGTCCGAAACGTCAGTTAGTATAATTTACCTTTTCATCATTACTGTTTCATTAGAAACACCGCACTAGTTTTTAGCTAGTTATATAATCTTACGTACGTACAGGAATATCACTAGCTGACTAAAGTAAAAGGAAAAAACATAACATATTCCATTACCTGTCATTCAGAACCTCTGAAAAACAATCACACAAATTTTACGTACCGTAGCCATGCTTCGTGGAATCAAGCTTAAACTTTTAGAAATCAAATATCGCTAAACGTACAAGTCTGCTTTGTAAGTCGAAATTCCTTAGTGAGTGTGACAAGTTGCGTTACCTATATCACGTGAGCCACGAGTCAGACGAGACGAGACGAGCTAAGTTACAATAAACGTCTTACAGAGCCCAGGTAAACATGTTATCAACTTATTACATGGTGGCAGCAAGTAAACATACGAATCCAACAACTTCGATCTGATTCCCTCGATTTGGTATTTAGCAATGGCATCGGGATACGCTTTGCCGCCGCCAGCGCCTTTGGAGATCCACGACAGCAATGCATGCATGCAGCCGATAAATGGAAGAAATTCTCACTCGCGTTGACAAATTATGCTTTGGCGACGGAGCTAAACAAAAAATCCGAAGCAGTGCAGGTTGCAACGTTGCTGACCGTGATCGGAGAAGAAGCAAGAGAGGTTTACTCGACGTTTAACTGGAATGAGGGAGACGACACGAAAATAAAGCCGGTTTTGGGGAAGTTCGCCGAATACTGTCAACCGAGAAAAAATGTGCCGTTCGAAAGGTATCGATTCAACCAGAGGATGCAAGAAGCTGGAGAATCATATGAACACTACCGAACAGCCCTCAGAAAGCTGTCGGAAGGCTGTGATTTCGACACAATCACTCCTAGTGAGATATTGAGAATTAATCTTTGGAATACGAGACACAAAGGTCAGGGAGAGACTTCTTCGTGAGTCTGGCTTGGCGCTGGCAAAAACCGATGAAATTTGCCGAGCAAATGAAAATTGTTAAGGATACGTCGGAGACAGACGTAAACAGCTTGAATAAAATACGAAGCGAAAGCTCGAAGAAACCCAACACCAAGAATCCTCATCGTCGACGGTGCCAAGTGAATGAATAACACGCATTTCTTTTGTTTTGCGATGATGGTTGCTGCCGTGGGTTAAACAAAGACCAAAAACAATAGCATTAAGCTCAGAGTGATTAGCAGAATTGAAGTGCCAAGTAACTGGTTTATTTAAATCTTTCTTTCGGATGTCGTAAAGGTGGTCTCTAAAACGATCACCTAATCGGCGGCCAGTTTCTCCAACATAGAGCATGTCGCAGCTTGAACATTGAATACAGTAGATGACGTTAGAAGAAGTACAATCAAAATGATCAGTAATATTAAAGGTGGATTTGGGACCTTTAATAGAAGTATATGAAGCAACAAAAGGGCAAGTGTAGCAACGTTTGCGAGAGCAGCGAAAAGTACCGGGTTCTTTATTAGAAGGAAGTACACCTTTAACTAAGAAAGAAGGTAAATTACGATCCCTTTTGAACGAAAAAAGAGGGCGTTCTTTGAAAATGTTAGACGTGGTAGGAACAGAATTGAGTAAGTTGAAGTTACGATTAATAACAGGTTTGATAGAGTTGTTAATAGGATGGTAAGTGATGGTGAATGGAATGCGGTTAAGGTTAGAATTGCGTGATTTAGGGGTGAGAGCAGTGTTACGATCTATGGAAGAGGCTTTAAGCATAGCACGCTCGATGATGGTAATAGGGTAACCACGATTAAGAAAGAAGGAACGCATTTCTTGACATTTGTGAGAAAAATCAGTGTCGTCACTGCAAAGGCGGCGCAAACGTAAGAATTGCGAAAAAGGAATAGAATTGAGAGTGTGTTTAGGGTGTGAGGAAGAATAAAGTAAATATGAATGAGAGTCTGTGGGTTTATAATGAATGGTAGTATTGAGATGATTAGCAGAAATACTCACAGAAATGTCAAGAAAAGTGACAGAAGTTTCACTAATGTCCCAAGTGAATTCAAGAGCTGGGTGAAACGAATTGACATAGAGAATAAAAGAATCTAAGTCTTGTTTTGAACAAGAAGTAGCGCCAATACAATCATCAATGTAGCGACCTAAAAATTCAGGTTTAATGCCTGGGTAGAGATCAAAAATTTGTTGCTCCATGTAGCCAACAAATAAATTAGCATAGCTAGGTCCCATTTTAGTGCCCATAGCTACACCGTTGATCTGTCGAAAAAAACGGTCGTCAAAGGAAAAACAATTAAGGGTGAGAACAAGTTCAGCTAAACGCAATAGAGTAGGAGTGCTAGGTTCTAAAACGGTGCGTCGATCAAAAAAATGTTTGAGAGCATTGAGACCTTCATCATTAGGAATGACGGTGTATAAAGATTTGACATCCATGGTAAATAAAAACTTAGATTGAGAATTTTGAAATTGAAAGTCATTAATGTGACTGTCGTCACTTTGTTTTCTTAATTTTGTTGCTTTTTTTCTTTTAAAATGATGCTTTGTCCGGGTCAGTCAAATAAAGGCGTTTTCTTCAGTTAGTATTGGATTTAGTGTGTTTTATATCATATGAAATACTGGCCTTCGAAACTTTTTCATTGCAGGAAATTATGAAAAAGGAGTGAAAAAAAGGAAATCACTTTCATTACTACCAAAAAAATCCAAACACGGAATAATTATTTCCTTCAAAGCAAATAAAGAGGCAGTTTAAAGATACAGTTCCGACTTTATTTAGTTTGCATTTGTTAAAAACTAGAATGGTTGGCATTTGCTTTTATCCCCTAGAATACAATTTGGTCTTTACGCAGAAAATATTTCCGATTGAAATAAGCGAGACTGCGATCGTTGAATCTTAGAAAAACAAATCACGTTTCATTGTTGAAAGCTTGCAATTAACATACCTTATTTGCTATATGAAAACTTTTCAACTCATCTCAAGCAAAAATATATATGAATAAATGGTTTTTGAACTACGAACGATGAGAAAACAATTGCAACTCGATACGACGACACTTTTAGGTTTTAGACAAAGTGAACTTGAAAATTACTCGAGTCTTCCGATCGCTATACAGAAAATAGTTCTAAATGTTTTCAACTTACCTGGAGCAGAAATCTATAGAAATAGATAGTTTGTGAATGAATAACGAATATGAGAAACTCCATAGGACCACAGGGAGCCCAATATAGATTAAAGTGAGTGGTGAAAATAAAATCGGAATGAATTAAATAATTAATGTTTTTTTTAAATTCGAGATCAAGATAATGTCCTCCGTAATACGAAAGAGTAAAAAATCAAGGAAAAATGCACTAGAACATTTTTTTCGCGCGCGACTTTGTTTTCCTATGTTACCTAATGTTGACCTCATGCATATAGCGAGGGTACAATCGATGGACCCCCAATATGGACCCCTATATGGACCCCCATAAAAATGAAATTAAAAAAAAGATAATCGATGATAAAAAATAAATAACAAATAAAAGCTATTCGTTAATGGATGGATTTTAACAGATAAAAGCAAAAGTGAGTGAGATATGCCGATATTTTAAAACGTATTTAAGTCGACTAACGATTAGTCTTTGATTAAAAGACTAGTCGTTAGACGATTTAAATATACTTTTTACACTCGGTGATTGTAAATGTTTTTCAATGTTAATTTATGGCCATCGACTATATCGTATTGCATTACCGTCCAGATTATAAAGCAGTCACATAACAAATGTCAAAAAAATACCCACAACGATAACTTTACAACGATTATGTTTCCCTTCATCAACAAAAACTTGCATTTTCCTTACATTTTTTGTATGTGAAAAATGATTGATCTTAAGAAAAATGATGAAAAGAAAAGAAAAATAAATAGCATAAAATAAAGAAATGAATATTAAGGCAGTGGGTGATTGGAACAGTTGAGTGGTAGCAGGTAGCAGTGGTAAAGTAAACGATAAAGTACGTCCGGTACAATGTATATTGAGTTAAGAATAAAAGTGCTTCGATTGAAGGCAACGTTACGAAACATGAGCTCGTGCGTCGTGGCGGTGTGGTAGGGAATACAATATAAAACTATGAAAGCTCTGGGATAGTCGTTCGATCTACCAAGTATTTATCATCAGGGGTTAAGACACAAGGTAGAGGTCAGTATTCGCCCTACACGTTTTAAAACGAATTACATACATTTAAACTTACCGGCATATCTCACTCACTTTTGCTTTTATCTGTTGAAATATCAATCTATCCATTCGCGAATAGCTTTTATTTACTATTGTTTATTCATTGTTTATTTTTTTAATTCGTCGATTATCTATTTTTTCTTCATTTTTATGGGTGCCCATATAGGGGTCCATATTTGGGGTCCATAATAGGGGTCCATCGATTGTGCCTTCCCATGCTTATATATTCTGACAAGGGAGGAAACTTCAGTCGCCATATTTGAACAAACAACTCACTTTAGACCACGATTTTATCGTCTTTTAAACCTCAAACTCCCCAAAAACCTTGATCAAAATGTTCCCTACGATGGGGGATTCATTTATTTAAAGCTCTTTTGACTCTTCCTACAAGAATTCTATGAGTAAAATTTTCGTGCAGAAAATTTTCCGCCATGCTATGTCAAAGTTACTACTTGCGTAGGACTCGGGCGAGAACGAATTTTGACCTTACTACTCTCCCGCACAGGATTTTTGTAACTTTGTACACGACCCACCACCAGCCACCCCACAGGGCTGGTTTTGTTCTTGAAAAGTCCATCCACAAGGATCTCTATGGTCGACATTGTTTGCGTTTTTGGTTGGTTTTACTTTGAAAAATGAAAGATAACTATATATAATTCAACACGATATCATGTTTAGTGAAAATTACAATGGATGTCTTCATTTAACTTGAAATTTTGGAGATTTCCGGACTTTTTCAGGAGAAAACTGCATCATTATGAAAGCTGGTAAGCAATGAAAGATAAGTGGCCCCCCTCTGCCCCCTGTGGTATGGTGCTCCGCTCGCGCGGGTATTCGGCCCGCGCGGGAGCTCCACTAAAAATCCTTAAAAGATGTTTCCATAGTAGATGTTAGCAGATGAACTTTGAAATAGGGCAAAATTTGTAGAGTCGTTCGCTCGTTTACTCATTTCTTTGGGAATATACTCTGCAAATGTTACTTTTCGTTCTACGTTTCGACCATACTTCGTTGGTCTTATTGAGTAATTTTTTCCGGTATAGACCGTTTTTCTCAAGGTTGCGTGCGCATCCATATGTAAGGAACTTGACCTTCCACGATATCAGAACAGAAGCCTGATAATGAGAATTATCATACATTTCTATTAGATTTTTCAATAAAAAATTATCAAATCGATTATTCTCCTCTTTAGAGCTGTAAACATAAAGCTGGATTCTCAATTTTACTGAATTTGTGTTTTTCAGTTTTGTGGCCAGTCAAGTTCGATGCGTACGCAACTTTGAGAAAACGGTCTATTTTTCGACGGGCACATAATTTCCATACTGGGCTTCCTGTGGTGCTCCGTCTGTCACGACGGTAAGGTGGCGACATGGCGACAGACGTTGATTTGCGCGTGTACTACTGGGGTCTCAACTCCACCTTTTGGGCCCACAGAAAGCTTTTCGTCAAGGAAATATATGAATTGAAGGAAAGCAAGGAGTACAAAGGTAACGAAAGTAAACTCATTGGGTACGTGTTGAATGATGACAACTAAAATCCACAATCCAGGTTCAAAATCATGGAAAACATGAAGTCTGAACAAGACGATAGTATTTCGAAAGGGCTTTACCTCAATACTTTGTGTAAAGTTTGAACCTTGGTTTATCTTTGAGCTTTAGAATCAGTGATAGAATGTGTCAACATCTATTTCACCCCGGCCTGCTCTCAGTCTGACCTCTAGCTCAGTTGGAAGAGCATCGGTAGTACAATTCCAAAGGTCGTGGGTTCGAATCCCAGCGAGGTCGGAAATTAATTTTTCCGAATTTAATTCCAAGGGCTTTCGCCCGGGAATAACCTCGTTCCCAAGCACTATAACTTACTTCTATATCTTCAACTATTTCATTAGTGCCACGCGGTCCATATACTCTCATATTCACTCACTTGCTAAACCTCTATCCTATATTATCAACTTTTCTATTTCAACAGGTATTGTTCCTGATAATACTAAACTTGCCAAAGTTATTCCTGTTTACAAAAGTGATTGTCACTGAATTTTGTAATTATGGACCAATCTCTATTCTTCCTGTTTTTTCTAAGTTCTTTGAAAGAGTTATATACAATAGAATAATCTCGTTCATTGATAAACACAACATACTATATGAGCATCAATATGGCTTTCGTTCAAAATACTCAACTAACTTAGCCATTATACAAATGATTAATCAGATTTCTTCTTCAATTGACAACAAAGAATCATCAGTGGGTGTCTTTTTAGATTTGTCGAAAGCCTTTGACACTGTAAACCACAGCATACTCTTACACAAACTTGAACATTATGGAATCAGAGGACTTGCACTAAAATGGATAGGAAATTACTTAAGCAATAGAAAACAATGTTGAGTTTGATAATAAATCATCTTCTCAACTGAAAATTAAATGCGGCATACCACAAGGTAGTATTTAAGGTCCCTTGCTATTTATTATTTATATAAATGACATAGCAAATTCATCAAACTTGTTAAGATTTGTATTGTTTGCTGATGACACAAATGTCTTCTTTTCTAGTAAAAATGCTAGTAATCTTCAGAATGTTCTTAATTCAGAACTTGATAAAGCCTCCACATGGCTTACCACCAACAAACTTTCTATAAATGTTAAGAAAACCAACTTTATACTGTTCAAGCCTAGACAGAAGACATTAGTGCATGATAATTTCAATAATGAACCTATTAATCGTAAGAAACATACGAAATTTTTAAATTGGAAAGATCATATTTCCACAGTAGCAGGAAAAATATCAAAGTCAATAGGAATAATATCAAAATGTCGTTTCTTTATTTCACAAAAAACTCTTTTTATGCTCTACTATACGCTAGTTTACCCACATCTATATTACGGTAACATCATATGGTGTTCTACCTATCAAACCAATCTGTACAGACTTAAAGTCTTACAAAAACGTATAGTTAGAATCATTACCAGTTCGAAGTATGATGCACACACTGTCCCTTTATTTTATGAATATAAACTGCTAAGGCTAGATGATATCCACTCACTACAACTTGGCTTATTCATGTATTCTGTTGAAAATAAATTACTACCAAATACTCTTATCAACATATTTACAAAAAATTCACAAATTCATGGCTATTCTACTAGACAGTCAAATTATTATAGACCAGCTTTTTGTAGAACAAACATAAAACAATTTACTATAATATAATCAAGGCCCCAAGCTATGGAATTTGCTGCCTGACAATATAAAATCAGCAACATCCATACCTATGCTTTAAATATAAATATAAAATGTACCTTATTGATTGTCTCATTAGTAAATAATTTAAATATTATCAAATGTCTTAACTAAACAAAATAGCCATTTCAAAATAGAACTCTCAATGATACTATATATTACCAAGCTTCTTGAGGTTTCTGTCGCCCTGAGTTTACTTATTAATTTATTACTATAGCTGAATCTTTGTAATTACAATAAAACAATTATGACAACAATAGTAGTTTTAATAATCTTGCTGATACTGTATTGTAAATATTCATGCTTTATATATATATATATATATATATATGTAATTGTATAAAATTATTGTATTGTAAACCTTTATTGTAAAAAATGTAGAACTGTAATGTAAACTCTAGGTGGTGTGAAATATGATTAAATGAACTGAACAGAAAAGGTACCCTTTTATTTAATAAAAAGGTAGGAACTTTAGTGATTTATCTATGTAATGGATGTGATGAAATTTCCTATCTTTTCTCAAGTTTCGCCCTTTAAAGGAAATTCGAAAAGCAGATAAAAAGGTACCTTTTTTGCGGTTTTCAAGTTGAAAAACACAAGTACCAAAAGAATCAGTGATAGATTGTGGCAATTCTACTTTCTTGTAAAATCCTGAATTTAGAATCTAAAAATCACAATAAATTCAGCTTTTACCATTTTATTCTTTCTTACAGCATCAATAATCCTACCCATTGCCTCAATCTATCACTGATTTTACTATTGTAAAACAATCTCTAATGTTTGCTGTCCTAAGGAATCAGTGATAGATTGTGGCAATTCTACTTTTTCGTAAAATTCTGAATTTAGAATCTAAAAATCACAAATTCAGCTTTTACAATTTATTTTCTTTCTTACGATGTTAATAATCCTACCCTTTTCATAGATTTTAAGAATATATTCGACTGATTTGAACTTTTTAGTTGATAAAAAGGTAGAAAATTTAGTGTATAAAAAGGTACCTTTTTTGCCGTTTTGGGAGCTGAAAAATGCAAGTACCAAAAGGTACTCTTTTCTATCAAAACTAGTCACCTCAGCATTGTTAATTAATTCTAATTGAAAAACCAATGCCAAATGACGCCATCATATGTTTATTTTCCCTTTGATTTCATAAGTACACCCATTCTTCATGCTGAAAAGCCTCTAATGACCTCTGGAAAGGATTGCTTATAGGATTGGCCTATTCATTGGTATGAGTAGTTTGCATACCGAGATATATTTCAATTGTTTCAAGGTTGTCTTCTAAAACCCCCATGTTTAATTTCAGCTTATACTAGTAGTTTAATTCCTGTGCAACACCGAACAAACGACCTTATTAAGTTTAAATACACAATTAATATGTCATATAATTAGCAGTAGTCACGCGACTTTTCAGGGGGGAAATCATGATTTGGAATTGGCATGAAATTGTCAGCCAATAGTAATATTGGTTAGAAATAAACATGTGATAGCGTCATTTGGCATTGCTTTAAAGGGTGAAACTTGAGAAAAGATTCATCACATCCATTACATAGATAAATCACTAAAGTTCCTACCTTTTTATGGAATAAAAAGGTACCTTTTCTAATCAATTGAATTTATTCTTAAAATCTATGAAAAGGGTAGGATTATTGACGTTGTAAGGAAGAAAAAAAGTTGTAAAAACTGAATTTTTGGTGATTTTTAGATTCTAAATTCAGGATTTTACAAGAAAGAAGAATTGCCACAATCTATCACTGATTTAGTAATAATCAAGGTTTGATAGATTTGAACAGTCATTTTGATAGCTTGGGCTACCTGTGGTTCGTATAAAACTGAGCATCTCGGTTATATATTTCTCTCTCAGTAGAATACCATAAGTCCCCTCCATTGATGGAGGACTGACGAGTAGCCGTTTACCACATTGACAAAATCTGCTCATAGTTTTGTTCCCACCTAAAAATCCTTTACTATCTGGACATCACGGTGATCGGTTAATGCGTTAGCTCTACACACTACTGATATACCACTATTTTAAAAAAAGCTAGTGTATATCAGTACTAGAATCCCTTTGACTGGCTGAGGGGGTCTTTGATCTTTCAGTAGAGAGAGAGAAGTTGGGGGAGTGTGCTGATGGTGGTCTCATACCATACCCCTGCCCCCCTCCCCCACAGAGGAATTTTTAAAACTCCTTTGCGGGGTAGTGGGGTATGTATGATTTCTTACTTGTGCAGCTTTGTGCATTAATATTGTAGAATTCATAGTAGTTATACTGTCTTAGTTATATGATTTTTATCAGGGTTCAATTCCCTTCTCTTGTTTGCCACATGTACATTACTTGACAGAATGTTTGATAGATGACAAACTGTTATTCAGTTCACCTTTGGGACTCGCAAATTATATAAAAATCAGTTGATTGACTAAATTGCTTACCCTTCCCTACACAAAAATTATCTATGGTAATCGCCCTTTGATACCACCTCACTGATTGGCTGTTAATATAATTGGTCATTTGAAATGCATATTTGCCTACTTTGAAATACGTGGAAGTGAGATTTACGACCATGCATAGGTTTTCTTTTCATGACGCTTTTCAAAGCTTATGTTTGCAGTACCTTAAAGAAAGCGACATGAAAACCGTTTAGGGCAATTTATATGGGAATAATAATAATGATAAATACTTAATATTTATAAAGCGCGACTTTAACATGTGAATATGATCAAATGAACTGAAAAAATATCAGGGATGATATCCCATAATTTCTGATATACTTTTGATATACTTTTGTGTGGTACCCAGTCGTTTCGCACAATTGCCTTTTCGCACGAACCAATTCGCACAACTTTCACCTGTTCGCACAATTCCAAGAGTCATTTAGCACAACTTTTATAGAACTATATGTATGAAATCAAAATTACTTCTCTAATCTTCAGAAGTATTTTTATTTGAAAAACAACTTTTATGTTTGATAAAATTAATAATAACATGCGTTTTAAGTGCTTGTTTTGATAGCGTTAGAACGACCTCACTTTGTGCGTTTTCGTTCTAAAAGATCGCTCCCTCTTCTTATGTCAACATAAGAACATATATATATATGTGTATATATATATATATACACAGCCATTTGCAGAAATTATGGTCACTTCCAATTTATATACAAGCATATCAAAAATTATGGGATAGCCTTCCTTATATATTTTTTGGAGTTGAGGTTTTACCAGATACCAGAATGAAATTTATTATGCTACAAGGTCATCCCAGTTGCCATACATTTATTTGCATTTGTTAACATAATACCAAAGCGACATTTCATACCAGAACTAGTCTTTAAGGAATGAGTTCAAAATGAAAAACTCATTTTGGTATGATACATTTTATACCTATACCATGTTAAGAATAAACACTCATTCCAGAATGAAACTGCTCTGGGGGGATTGAAATGAGAATGAGGTATGAAATTTTATTCTTGTACCGGAACTGATTCTGGTATCATGTAAATTGCCCCTTGCTACATGTTGTGTATGTGATATAGATATTGTCTTTTATTTATTAGGTATTTACCAAAGTGGAAATCATGTGATAATAAGAGTGGAGGTATTGGGAACTATTGTTTCTGTGGATGATCGAGAAAAACTTACTGTTTATGGTGGTAAATGAGATTATTTAATTTTGATGAAAGAACTATTAAAATTAATAGAGATTAATACAGAAAATTTCCTCATGCTGACATCAGCAAAAAAACCCTTCAAAACCAGTTAACAGACCATGTATTATAGCTCTGTAATTGCATACTCGTAAAACTTATTTCTTGAGAAATTCAAGAAAATTTAACACAAGTTGTCTCCAGATTTAGTCTCCAGATTTAGTTGCAAATACACGAAATATGTTTGAATGTAGAATCTTAATTTCAGGTAGTACACTTTCAGTTATTCCCAACATTTGAATAGTACTTGTCAAATGAAGTTGAATAGAATATGCCTTTTGTTGTTAATTTATACGAATTACAATTTATATTTAGTGCATTACTATCAAATCTAGAGTATGTGTCAACAAAATGAGGTCACAAATTGGGCTTAATTTTATTACATATCTCAAGAATTAAGCTTTTGAAACAAACTTTAAACTATTTACTTCATAGAATCAGTACTGAAAGTATTGTTGAAGAGTTCATGTGTACTTGAATTTTTACTGCACATTTTTTGAACTAATAATTTTTGGTATGATATTTTATAGTAGATGATGGCACAGGAATAATATCAGGCTGTTACTGGAAAATAAACAGTTCAACAATAGACCTGTATTGCCTTGGTCAATTAGTGACTTTCCAAGGGAAATTAACCACATTCCGAGATCAGCGACAGTTAACAGTAACTTCCATAGGTCAGTTGACATTTGATATCACTTCTGTTTATCATTATCATTTTTAATTTTCCAGAGTTGTCAAAATTATCATAATCCCTTTGCTTCTCTTATTTGATTCTATTTCATCCTGGAACCTGCAGCTGCAAATTTGTATACAGACTTCTCTTGCTAATATTTTGTTTCTATTTTATATAGTTTTAGAGGGTAACCCTAATGCTGAGATTCTGTTTTGGCTCGAGGTTGTCAAATTAAACACAGAAGTCTATAGCACTCCATATGTCCTTCCTGATATAGCTAGTGAAAGTGGTTCTTCTTCAAGCACACAACAATTAATGGAGTTCTTGTCAAAATACACACAGGAGTCAGAAGTAAATGGATTTTCATTCAGGGACTTGTGCTCTAAGTCAAGTGTGCGTCAAATAGCTCTGGCTAGTTTAGGATCAAATGTTAATGATCAGGTAAAGCATCCTTAGTGTCTTTGAGGATTTTGCATTTGGATATGATAGTAATTGTATAAAGTATTTTGATTTGAATACATACGTTTTATAAGGCATAAAATGTTTGCAGTCAAACTGAAATACTTACAATTACTATGAGTTTCCCTGTTTTATTATTATAGCATTTAAAAATTTCCTTCATGAATACCACCAGGCTAGCAACACAAGATGCTCTTCTGAAATTTGCAAAGCGGTACGAAAGATGTTGTCTCAGCTGGAAATGAAAGGAAAAATATATTACAAAGATGCGTCAAGGGATTCCTATGAGGTAATACCAAAGATAGCATATAAAAAATAAAACTTGCAAATGCTGAAAAAGCCATAGCCTATACAGCAGAGGCACATTCCTGTATAGCTTATATAGTATATAGGAGTGTAGGATGTGAATGGTTCTTTCATGAAGATAACCAATGAGCAGAGGTTATATTACAACTTATTTAAAACTCTCTTCATTCCCTTTCCACTCCCCCAGCCCCTAAGGCTGATTCCATGGTCGAAGAGGAGATCTGAGACCTACAGCAAAAATGGAGGACTGCAAAAGACTTAGTTAAATTTTAATGTACTTTCTAGCTAATGCCTTCATTATGTTTAAATGGCATTTTTTCTTCAGATAATCACAGATGATCATCACTTGAAGCCTGCCATATTAAAAGCTATCAAGGACATTAGTAAAGGTACCAAAAAGACAGCTCTTCAACTTTATATTAACACTTACATGTATAGATTTCCTTACTGAAAAAAAAACCCGTGGCATGAATCCTCTTGGCGTCATTAAGTAAACTAACACTGTGTTCTTCACAGGGTCGCTACATCAAGGTGCTCACATTGCAAGGATTACAGATGATCTACACTCTACGCAAAGTCTTTGCCATGTTGGTTCTGCCAGAATTCTAGATTCTTTGAAGAAACTTATCTGTGAGAGTGAGATTTATCAACAAAGTAATCAGGTGTACTGCATTGTATGATTATGGTGCACAATTACAGGGATGGGGGAGGAATGATTTGAGGGGGTTTATGGCAATTACTCCCCCCACCCCACAATGGAAAATCCTGTATACACACCCTGCATCATGTAGACAGCACATCCATTTAGTCATGTAATAGCAAAACAATGAGAAAAACGGTGAGATAAGAATGTCAGTTTTATTAAAATATAATATGTAATTAACTGATCAAATATTTGTAACAGTTAGAAATGCTTCTTTGTTATTTTTCTTATTACTACTGTGATCATTTTATATGGCAGTCCAATATAAAATGAGAAAATGTCTGATGGTGTCCAGGTCATGAAACAAGAAAAATGATGTAAAACCTGCATTGAAGCAGTTAATCTTAAGTGTCCCGCTCTACTCCCTCCCCATACCAAATGTCATTATTATTATAAATAAAATTAAGAGCACTGCTGGGGAATGACGTTTTTGAGCCAATCAAAGAGCAAAAAAGATGCAATTAGGATTCTGTGTTCTATACAGCAATGAAAATTAATTAAAATGCAACTTTTACTCTGCCTTTTACTCTACCTCGTACTCAATATCTTGAATTGAAAAATCAGGAAAATGTGAAATCCTTTAGTTTCAACTTTTCAAAGCAGAAATAAAAATTCCCTAATACTCAAAATCTTTGAAACTGATAAAACTTTGAGACCATGCAGTGAAAAGCGATCTGTGAATATGTAAAATATCTTTCCTTCATTCATTCTCACTGCTATTCTTTTAGTTGCACGATTCTACTCATCCTTACTTTCCTCGCGCATTGCTGCCATGAGTTTATCAATCAATAAACAGATCACAACATCCATAGGATCCATTGCTCCTCGCTGGGCCCATTTAGGGATGGTCAGCCTTGCATGAGTGAATCCAAGTTTCTGTAAAACCCAATCCATGTTAACAGGATCGATGTTTTTACCAGCCCATGACATAAAGCGAATTCGGGGTTCGAGTTTCCATGCCTTGCTTCTAAACTGGCGGACACGCTTCTGTTGGTCAACTTTGATACTTTTATCTCTGTCTTCTTTCTCAGAAACCTTGGAATCTTGCTCGACTTGAGCAGGAGATGGACTGCTTCGTGGAATTGAACCTGTAAATGAGAGAAATCAGTATATAATCAAAATAAGAGAACTTTTTTCCCGAAACAAGGTCTCACAATTACAGTTTACGCAACCCGCAAACCTTATTTGAACGACTTATTTTAATGGAGAACCAATCGTTTTAAAAAGAGTTTTATTCCAAAGTGTATCAGTATTCGGGAAAAATTATGAATAGACTCCATTCATATATTGTATAGTTTGATAGATTATTAGTAGTAGTAATGACCATTTGACAACCTTGACAACCGGTGTGCGACAAATGCAGACTGCAGACTGCAGACCAGATCAAAAAAAATAATTCAAATACATGAAATAACTATTTGTAATACATGAAATAACTGTGGAAATTGAATGGGCAGAACTGTGGTGGAATAATGATAGATGTGTTGATCATCACAGTGAATGAGCGATCTAAGCGAACGCTAGCAATCCGTAAAGCGCGACTGCCCCGCACTGAAGGACCTTGCCATACTAGGAACAGACGAAGACGAGGGAATGGCTAATGGTATTCTAGCGGAAACACGTGGGACTGTTCATCTACTTGGACAGGAACACGTACGCTTAAACATCGAAAGAAAATTAGATGAGCTAAAGTTCCCTTCAGCACAAAAGCGACTTGTGGTGTCCGACATCTTTGGTGAAACAACAGTAAAGGAGTCTTTAAATGGCAGCTCTAGTCCAGAAGAATTCGATGAAAAAATGAAGAGAATGAAAAAGGAATGGAAAGATCTCGAGAGGACTTGCACGAGAAATAATCCCCCCAAAATCGTAAGGTACTTTGAAACATACAAACAAGACAAAATCAAGTACTGCATGTGTAACTATGTGAGAGAGCAAGTTGGCATTGCCGGGATATATGGTGAAAACCCGATTGAATGGCTCCACTTCATGTCAAAGAATGAAATCAATGAAGCTGTGAAGCAATCTGGAGAAACACATCGCGATACCACACTAACAGCAGCCCTAGAAGCCTTAAAGGGAAGGTACATTCGTCTATACTCGAACGTTGTAAAGGCAGTGTATGGAGAAGCTCCCTATAGGTTATCAGGTCCTTTCCAGCGGTACTGTAAGTCTTGTGACGAGTGGAAAGACATGAGCAAAGAGAAAAAATCTGAGCACGTACAGATGTTTCTATCAGCAAATCCTCTGAAACGGCCCACAACTCAAGTCCAAATATAAGGCTCACAATTTTAGTCCTATTCAACTATCCGAACCCAACACACCTGATTACTCCAATGCATCTCATGTTCAACCAATATCCACTGCCAAGAAAATCAGCATCAGCGCAGAAAAAGCGTCCATTCCTGAAGAATGCATCAGGTTCTCCACTTTACAAGATATATTCCACAAGGCTGAGTTTCTTCTGAACACGCCGGGCTCCATAACCCAAGCAGCATCTAACGACCCTAAGATGCGTACTGTAAAGAGCCGGAGTGGCGGCATGCCACTGATTGTATCGTCGCAAAAGAAAGAAAGCAATCTATTCAACTGCCAGTACAGCGCATTCAAGGGATTGGGTATATGTCCAGACACCGTAGCTGTTGCTGAGGCTCAATCTCCGCTTTTTAACTGAATACCTTACTGAGTTACGGAGAAAACTGTGTAAAAACCAATCAAAACCAAGAAGCAAGGTGAAAAAAAGGTGGCTCGTAGGCTTACTGTAAATAAAAGCCTAACTCAATCAATCAGCAGCAATGCTCCGCCGTTACAGCAACAGGCAATGGCACCCTTACAGCAACATGCAATGGCAAATCAGTTTGCAGCTCAACACGGCATGTATCGCCATCAAGTACCCGCTTATTGCAATCAACAAATCCCAGCACCAGGTCCATACCCAGTTCCTCCTCCAGTTCGAGCTCCAATGAATTACCCATTTCAGCAATGGCATTATGGCATGTCGCCACATCCATACACTTTTTGTATTCTCCCCAACGCCGCTAAAAAATGCTATGAATGTGGTGAAGATTTTGCAGATAAATACAGGGTGGCTCCTTCCAATGTTGTTGTCAGGCACTTAGATCGACGCATCCAAAGGCGAGACGAAAACACGGCCGTTCTTATATACAGCCCAGACTTTACAAAAACATACTACCATCCAATTTGCAGCCATATTGTAAAAAAGAATCCCATATTACAAGGACACATCGAATTTGAAATACAAGCATACCACAATTTCTCTTTAAGTCAGCAGTTGGAAATTGCTTCTTTTGATGTTGATATTAAATTTATTTGAGATTTTTATACATTAACGGTAGCCTATCTAGCTATGTACTTATTCCTCCATTGACACGGTTTTCTTTGTTATTCACAAGGCTTTATTTTTGTTATAACCCTTATTATAAATGCGAGGTCAATGTTTAGTTATTAAACCGGTTAATAAATAAAAGTTCTAACGCTAGGGCGAGGTTTTGCATTAGAATGCAAAACCCAGCCCGTGCGTTTGAACTGGTTTAAAATATCAACTAAGCCCTAAATTCCATTGTTTCGATGCAAAACACGAAATACTAAATTATATTGAATTCAGAGAGGTAGATTACTGTTGCTTTGTTCTTTTTGAAATAGAGTGCTTACAATATATCCGTGTAATTAAAAACCTATCCCGGGTTTATAATTCAGTCCCGTTCTCCCCTGTTGATATCAATTCCGCCCCCGGCGGTCTGGTCTGGTCTGGTCACGATCCTATCACTGGTGTTTTCTGTTCTGTTTCTTTAGCGTTATTATTGCAAGGAGATAATTTTCCGGTGTAAACCACTTAATCCTATTTCATCTAGATCAAAGCCGTCTGTGGGGAATGCATATGACAATTCGCTTTTGCCGTCGTGGAAGGGACTGGGGAAAAATCCCAAAATTTGAGCACAGCGGAAAATAATCGTGTAAGCGTAAAAGTAATATATCGCGTGTGTTAAAAAAGTCTTGCACAAAAAATATATCCTCCTACCTACAAGGAAAAAACACAAATGGTTCAGCCCCTCTCCTTAAATATCAAAGTATTGAAGTAATTGAATATCATTATTGTCAGATTATATTATCATATATCTGTTTCTCTCCATTGCTTTTTTTTTTGGGTGTCATATGAGTTATTTCATATTATAAATACTGTAAGCCGGGTCGATTGATAATGTTAAAATAATCAATAATGTTAAAATGACTAACATCAATTTACTATACCATTGAAAGCGTGTCAGTGACAGCGATCCTGGACACTAAATGGACATTAAATTCTTCTTGAATTTACAGACAAATTTTTCAGACACATTTCATGTATTTGGATTTTTTGTTTTGATCTGGTCTGAAGTGTGCAGTCTGCGTTTGTCGCACACTGCTTGACAATTGAGTAGGTGGAGGCAAACGGTCGGGTCGACATGCTTTATGGTTGATCAAATTCGACCATAAACATGGCATTACATTGTACTTTACCTGAAGAAGATGTTTCATTTTCTTTGATGTAAGATTGGACTACATCATGGAGAAAGAAAAGTAACCCGACATCCATAGTGACACACAGACTGTCTTTAAAAGAAGAGAGGAGTGAACACTCCACCACGTGTGGGCTTGATGGTCCAGGCAGCACACGTGATCCAGTGGAATGCTTCCTTCTTGCCCAGGCTGATGCCAAGTAACTCATAGGCATATCGTGTTCTGTTATCAATTCCACTTCAAACTTTGGAAGAGCAAATATAGGTTCTGAATCATGCTCATACCGATAACCACTTGTACGACTTCGACTGGTCTGAGAGGCTTTTTTGCTGGAATCACTTCGTTGTTTGGAAGCAGCAGGTTCTTCATCAGATGGATAGATGTCGTCATCTTCAGTAGCACACACGTATGTCAACCATTCCTGCACCGTGCTTCCCATTGAAGGAGGATTGCGACGGCCGCGCGATACCTTTCGTACTATTGCTATGTGTGCTGTTAATAGAAGAACAAATGCTTATGATTAAATGATGATTATTATGTTACCATGTGATCACCATGTCAGTTTAAATCTTGGTTCGCAATACACTGTCATCGTGTTAACAAGCAAACCCGTACTGAGTTCTAGTCTGTTGTATCATGTCTTACAAAAAATACCCACTATATTGTCTGTCAATGGGTTATTTGCACCAAATAACTGGAAAGCATGTTTTTGGGATAGGAAGACCTGCTGTTTATCAGCAAGAAATAAAATGCGAATATGTGCAAAATAAAGAAATGATGATGATCAATTTTAGCATTTTTATTGATTTTTTTCTTCATTCAGTTAAAAAAAAAAAAAACGTATTTCGACTCACCAGAGGAAGGCGATAAATTTCCTGGAATGCTTGCCTCTTCATCACCGTGGCCAAGTCTAATCAGAAGGGTTTGAACAGCTCTCACTCGTCGAACCTGACAACTTTTTTCCTCCGAGCGAACCTTGCTGTTAAACTCGGTGTAAAACTGCTTCAAGTTGAACAAGACCCAGGACTGAGCCCGGAAATTCACGCCATGAAAGCAGGCTAGAGAAACTGTCTTGCCGTGAAGAGCGAGGCTGCCACCAAGCACGACTCCTCGTTCTGGTATTGGGCTGGTTAACATGCACAGCTTTAAGCCGGCCAGTGCGTTAAGGACTTTGCTCCAGTGTTGATACTTGAGACCTGAGGGTAGATAGCAAAACCAGCGATAAGAATATGCAGATTTATGCAGTTCCTAGGACCACTTTTAAATCTCCGATGATGTCCAATGGCTGCTTCTCCATGTGAAATGATAATTAATGGTCGAAAAGCATTTTCCCACTCATACAACTGTACTTACTTAGGTTCATTATTTACAAAACACAGTTTTCATACGTAGATTTTAAAGTGCAACTGAACCCAAAATTTTGGAACTTGAATAAAATCTGCATACATTCAAACCCAAAATGCAAAAAGAATTTTTTGAATTGGGTTAATTCTGAATTCGTAATAAAAATTTGAACTTGGCGCTCTTTCCGAATTTGGAGGTTCCCCGTGCAATTTAGGGACCTGGAGCGAGTGACGTCAGCTAAAGTACGCGGATAAGCATGCTATACATATATATTATCTCTTCGAGAAATATTGTTACTTCGAAAAAAATCTCCTACCTTTGTAGACGTCACAATAGGCTCGATCCAGGCCCAGACTAGAACAGCGGATTTCGGATGTCAACCCAAATTTCGTGAAAATTTAATGCTCTCAAAAATTCACTATAAATCAGGCTTTTGTCCAATTGCAAAAAAAATATCAAAGTGTTTAATTAAAATTCAATATCTTTTGACAACCAATGCGAGAAATTTGGGTTCAGTTGCACTTTAAGGAGGAACAACAGAGAAAAACATTTGACGCAAGTGACAGAACAGCACATCTAATAAACTCAACTCAATAGTATGCGTTTCAGTCGAGAATCTACTTCACCACCCGGTATCCCAGGCTTGAATTACGCAGCGGTGAGACCCATTTAAGGGACCTTAAGCTGCAGGACGGCAACGTGGGCGAGAACGTCGGCAAAATTGAGGCCCTTCAACCTTCTATTGTATTATTATTTCGTGTTTACCTAGTATTTTACTAAATAAGAATCCCCGTTTTAGAGAGAAATGACGTCTTTTGGGAACGCTTTACTCATAACGAAAATCAGCGAAGATAAGCTTTTGGCGTATCCGTTCTCTTTAGTACGTAAAAATAGGACATTCCAAGTCTTACTTTCAGCATAAGGCGGCAATGATGCACAGTATTTCGTACATTCCAACGAGTATCTATTGAATAGTGCAATTAGTGCTATTGTATGGTTGCCGTCGTCGTTGCCGTTGCCGTGCTGCAGCCGCTTAAGGTCTCTATTATCATCTGTGCAAGCTTCCTTCTAACTTTGACAATTATTTTATGAATGTCAGTAACAGGCACAATTATGATACACCTTTTGCATCTAGAAAAACGCTTATTTTGTACTATTTGCTGACATCCTAGTTATCATTCTTTCTTTCTGCATGATTTGTTTTATTATATTTTCTCATCCTACTTAATCAACTATTACTACTGTCCAATATTGTTGTTGTTTTTGTATACATTTTGTTTGTAAATCGACCTCCCGTAAATCTATGCGTTATTTTTTTTATACTAGCTTATACTAAGTCTGTCTTAGTCTAGCCCCTATGGTTATTTACAGATAGTCTGTACTTTTAAATCTGTCATGATTTATTTAATTATATCATAGTAATTTGAAGTACAAATAAATTGATTGATGGTCCCAGCGCCGTAGCAGCGGAAGCCCACCCACTCAGTGAAGTATGCCATCTATGATATGTATCTATTTTAACTATCATAAAACTGCAATGTACGAGAAGTAAAACCACTAACCGTCGAATTCTGTGTCCTTTTCTTTGTTTTGAGGAACGGACAGATGGTGCATTGCTAGGTTGGAGAGTATTGTTCCTGTGGCAAGAGGTGTTGGGTTGCGAAGAGTCGACAGAGCACGGAGACTGTTTCTGTGCTGCTGTGTAAAGAATTCCTGGATCTTTGCTATCATCTTGATGAAGTCAGGAGTTGTTGAACGCGAAATCATTAATTTGAAGTCTGTCCAAGACATGTCAGCCCGGACATAGATTTTAGAAGTAATGGGAGTATCTTTGTCGCTTGCTAACAAGGTATCTAAACGATAAGAAAAGCAATATGACGGCAAAATTATAATTGTATGCATTAAAACGCATTTAAAAAAATTCCTCCAAAAGTGAATGACTAACATGATGGCAATACCTGTTTTAAATAGACAAGAAGTCCATAACACACTACTTCACAACTGACACCAGAAAACATATACACTATCAGAAATAGGATTCTTTGATCGTTTTTTCCCCCAATCTTTTTGCGCAAGTAAAGATCTATGCGAAGACAAAGGATTGGATTCAAATAAGAAATATTTGATGAGAAATAGCTTTTAAAAAAATCTTGACTCGGATTTGCTTAAGCATATTTAGTGTATTCAACTCATGTTCCCGCACATAATGATCACCTACCTGTTGAGGCACTGTGAACATCTTGTAAGATCCATTCATCGCACAAATCAGCCTTCAGTGCCGACACATTACCCATCAGAATACAGGTCCCCATGTAGTCTATTCGGGCTTCAGAATGACCAACTTTAAAATTCATCAAATGTTGTGGTTTGCAGCCGCGCTCCTCTGTAACATTTGCTGAAATAAAAATAATAATATCATGTCCACTCTTCTAATATTTAGTAAAATAATTATCAAACGGTCAAGAAGCTGACCAGATAAACTAATGGTGGAAGTAATATTTAGAACAAAATTGACTTCAAATTATCCTGATACAACTGAATGATTTAAACTATAGAAAGAACTGACTATAGATTTTGAATAGACATTCTCATTGTGCGTATTGTATTCCCCCATTTTAGACCACATCTCATTTCCTTGATTATCATTCCTTTGTTTACAGGTATCGCTTGTAACATCCCAGACGTGTAGAGCTAACAAAAATGGAAAGTTTTGTTGCATGCTGTTGACCAAGATTTTAATATACTATATTCTCGTTATAAATGATGTCAGCACAAGAGAAAATATGCCGTACAAATGTGCAGACGTTTGTGAAAATTACACATTGTGACCTTTCCCTGATTGAATTCACATCGCCCATTATGTATTTCGGACTTGCTATGCAGCATGCAACAAAACCTTCACAAACCTTTTTTGAATTAGCTTTAAATGATAACAAAGAATGATATTCGTTATTGCACCTTTTGATATGATCTCGTTGATTTCAATATGGCCACCAACTATACCACTCCGTGACTCGCAAAGGGCTTGCCTGACTTTCAGTTTGGCTTTAAGGTGTCTCCTACCAGTGCTGGTGAGTGTTAGATGGCTTTGAGCTCGTAGGTCACTAGTACTGCACCTAGAAACGTATCCAATACCCAATCGGTGAGATAAATAAGTCGATAAGTTCAAGATCCTTTCACGCGTTGGAAACGTCATGTCACATACACATATCCAACATGTGTAAACCGTAAGGCATCTTGAATTTCATGAATACCTCACGCGAAATTATCAAATTTACTACACAAATTGATAAGTACAAAATAATCAGAAAATCACCACTATATTTATTCCCCTTTATCCCCGAAAGCACTGGTACAATGCTTTAGCGTATTCTGTTAATCCTTCCTCCCTCTTTTCTCCACGCGTTTTTCAAGGATGGCAGACCGGGAGGATGGCGTACATTAAAAAGCTGTGGAGCTGGTTGGTATTTCCTGTGGACGCCACATGGGAATGGGAGTGAATATCCGTCTGATTTGTTCAGTATTCTGTCCCTGAGGGTGTTTCTCCGAGCTCTTCTGTTTTCCACTCTCTGTAAAAGCGATATGAGTTAAAAGACGATTGCTCTATTATTAAACAATCGCAAAGATGCTGAACACGGATGTACAATCAAGTCTGGAGAAAATTGCAGCATTTAATAGGAAGGCCTGGAGAAATGTTATTGTCGCTCATTGTTGTTCACACCCGATCCTAGCGTTTGCAAGGATGAAAAAGTATCAAAGTATGAACATAGTGCAAAAATTCGTGTCAGCCACTAGGATATGTTGTCCTTTTTTTCATTCGCAATACTTAACAACGCTATACTTTGGAAGGGTCAACATGGTGAAGTCAATATACTTACATGGTTTGTCCCATGACACTTCCCATATTAGTGTTAACATCTAGCCGTGACAAGTTCAACGCTACTACAATAACTGTCTCCCACTTTGACTTGGCTCCAGAGCTTGAAGAGGATGACTTGCTTAATGGTCCATCAACATCTGTATCCGTAGAACTCTGCTCAGCAACAAGTAATGGCGATTGTTCTTCCTTTTCGCGGCTCTTTTGCTCTGTAAAATATTATCAAGTGTTGGATGTAACATATATCTTAGGTTTAGTCAGATATTTTGTGTTTTTTGTGTTTGATTTTCTCGACTAGGCTGGACAATTGCAATAGGCCTTTACAAGAGAAAATGAACTAAGAGAAGGAATCCGTGCCCCATCATGTGCACACTTTGATGCTATTTTTAGAATCATTGATGCTATTTTAAACTCGTTACCATGCCCGCGCGATAATCATGCTTCCCTTTAATGCCTCGTTTTAGGACACGAAAAGCCTCATATTTCGCTAAGTCCACAACAAAAACACAGGCTTTGTTTTCTGCAAGACTGGAAGCCGTCTACCCTCAAGAAATCAACCAATGAGGTTCTTCGTTCAAAATATCTCCAAGCTAAAAATAGCATCAAACTGTGCACATGATGGTTTCAAGGCTTCCTTCTCTTAGTTCATATTCTCTTGGCCATTATTAATGAGACACGTTGTCCCCATATATGGAAAGACCACCTCAGTATTAGTAAGAATGCGTGGCTTCAACTTGTAATGCAGAATATGAAAATGGAATCAAAATATAAAACTGAATTTTTTTGATTTTCATTTTATTAATGAGCTTAAAGGAAAAAGCTTGTTCTCTAGCAGAATTTCTAATATAAATCGTATAAACCATAATGACCTAACTGACCTAAAACCGCGCGCCGAACGCAACAGGCTTCTATGAAAGGTGAGGGGATCAGAAGTGTCCAATCACCACACAATAGGGCTTACGTACCAGTAAATGGATGTTTTCGATTTGCAGGTGATGGAGCAGTAGAATTTGAAGACAGCAGGCCATATTTATTTCCTGTCATGGTCATTGAGCGGAACAGGGTAGGGGAAGTTGGAAGAAAACCAAATATTCCAGACGTTGGAGAAGCACCTTTTTTCGTAAATGCTGAGGCATGCAAAAAGAAGATAAAACATTAGGATTTTTAGACATTACCACAGGAGAGTTAAAACATATGTATGGACTGTATGGTCAAGAAACTATAATGGTCAGGTTATTATATCTATACCCCATGTGCTTCTTGACACACAACAGTACTGTACAACTTGCCTTGTCGTTTATGCGTATTTGGGTGATCTTACCTGATTTTTGTTTGGTTGGTATTCTGAGCGGAGTGAGTGTACTCGGAAGTCGTTTTTCATCCTCAGACAAAGAACGCGAAAACAGCGGCCGTCCTTGGGAAGGTCTTGGTCTCTGGTTTTCCGTCACGCTAGGTGAAGATCTGTAAATAAAAGGTATTATCAGCAAATCTGGTAAGGAACAAGCCGGACCGGAAAGGACCGGAAGGACTGGACTGGACCTGTCTGAGGTGAGCTCTGATGAAGTACTTTAAGTACATTTACCGATTTTTTAGTGTTATATACCAAAGGCAACGGAGCCTTTAAAGAGTTCACACGGGCTGAATGATTAGGAAAATGAGACATGTGGCAATATATTTGATATGATAGTAAAATATAACAAAAGCAAAACGAATCAAAAACAAAAACACTTGTTATCACTAATCACCAACACAAGTACAGCTGTGTCACAGCTTAATGGGGTCGAATTAAAAGCATGTGATTAAGTGAAACAAGAATCATACCTTCTCTTGTGTCCCATATTATCCATGACTGATTGTGATGGCTGATAAGGCACGTCTGTAGCTACATTAACAGATTTGGCAGCATAAGAGCCTTCCTTGCCTAAGAACAGCCTACTGACAAGTTTTCTTTTATACCAAGCCTTTGGAAAGTCCAAGATCTCGTTCAGTCGGCGCATGTCATACGTGAAAGCCGCTGATCCAATATCGCAGACACCTGTCAAAATCATTTACCCACTTTTATCAAAGTTGGCCTTTTACGTAGAGAGCAACAGGTGTTAGCAATTTGGTGTGTCGTTTCTACTGAAACCAAACTACATTGCAGTCCATGTTTTGTATAGCTGGGCCTAACCGCACTAACTCACACGTACTGCTTGGGTGGAAAGGCAAAACTATTTTACGATTTACTTCTCTCACTTTTGATTGGCTGACAACATGACCACGATATCATGAAAACTTTTAATTAATATATAACAACACGAACTCTTACCAGACACTTTGACAACTGTAGATGAATTGCTTGAAGAGTTCGACCCATCTCTGCTGTCGTTCACATAAGAACTTCCAACACGCCGTCTTGAAAGATGAAATTTTACAAACTCTACATCCAGACTCAACGAGTCCTTTTTCCCTGAGAGCGGCTGGGGTGGGGTAAAACGGAAGCGTGGTCGATTTTCTTCACTTACGTCGGCTTCACCTTCCATAGGTGCACTGGTAGTTCTACCTACGGTTGTGTGCTCTTTTCCGTATGGATGGAATATACAGAAAGAGAAACTGGATAGACAGAAAGTAAAACTGACTCCACCGCTATCGAATGCCTGAGTCTCTCTCGCCTCTTGTTTACATTGTTCTCCAAACAGAGTCTGTTGTGGAGTGGCCAGGACAGTGGATTTGGTAGGACTAGACTTGGATGAAAACACAACATCCAGTGCAGGTAATCTTAGCATGCACTCTACTTTTGAGACTGGCTGACAACTCAGACGAATATCTGATGGCTGTACTCTGAAAACCACCACGACGTCGACAGGAAATGAAGACGCCTCCGACATTGATGATGACACAATTGAGTCGCCTGTTTCAAATTCAGGATCACTGCTATTGTCTGAAACAGACCCCACCCCATCAATACCTTCATCCCCAAACGGGATAATAATCGGCTCTAGGGCTTGTTCTAAGAAATCAATTAAAGACGGCTTCAAGACCATTTCTTGTGGAAGAGATTGAAATAACACAGAGATGTAGACTCCTGCTTTCTTGGAGAATTTACGGCTTAAAGTCGATCCCTGAGCCTGCACCTCTGGTGGTGACGTGAAAAGTTGATCACGTGGTTTGTGCAGGGAAGAACTTGCAGATAATCCTGAACTATCTGAAGTAAGAGTTGAAGCAATTCCTGATTCACTTTCAAAGTTTGAGGAATAGTTAACACGCACATCTACTCCAGGCAGCAAGATTACTGTATCCTTCGGTAATGAGTTTGTGTCTTGATTACTTGGTTTATAACGGCGACCACCTCCTGTCTGTGATCTAGTTTTTTGGGGGTCTGCACCAAACAAACGGGTTGCTAAAGGACTAAAGTAAAAAAAAAGATTATTTTGATTTCTTGCATACAAGTGAAATATAATGGAACGATCTAGACTATTGTAATGTTGTATTATGTGTGTGAATAAACTTGAACTCATTGAACTTATATGAATGCTAGAATTGTTCACTATGATGAAGAACACCGGAGAAAGGTAGAGAGGATCAGTTGTGCCTTTCCAATTAAATAACAAGGATCAATCCGCCCTCGTAGGGGGCTCAACGCTATTCGACTAAGAAGTAAAGTACACCTGCATAATAACTTTACTAACCGCTGATCATTGGCGTCTTCAACGTCGCTTTCATTGACGGAATGAAGTACACATTTACCGCTATCAATGTTTACGATGACATCCAATTCAAAGTCCAAGTTTTGCTGTTGCAATACATCGGCCTTTTGGTTGACCCTGTTTTCATCATGCATATCGTTTGTACTCGTGCTGAAGGTCACTTTTGTGTAGCCCCCGGCAGCATCTTTGTTGTCTGGTGTACTTGCAAGCGGTGACATGTTGTTCTGGGCAGTGCGATTCTCCAATTCTACCAAATCTTGCTCGACTTTGCTTCGTCGATCGTCTTCCAAGTCGAAAGGTGGCACAACTGGAATATCAGTGTTGTTCAAAAAGTAATCTCTGTCATGTTTTCGTGGGATGAATGTTGCGCTCATATCAACCATCTCGCTTACATCAAAATCTGACTCGTTGAAGTCTTCGACTATCTGCCTCCGTACCCTGGTGCTTGATCTTGACCCCTTAACACGCTCTGTCTTTGCCTTTCGATGAAGTGGAGGACTTGGTTGTGAAAGGGTATGACGCTGGCTACTTTGCCGGGTCCGGGAACGTCTACGTAACTTCTTCCGAACATCTTTACGAAACTCGTTAAATACAGCATTCTCCAAGTCCTGTAAGATTTTGGTTTCTCTTTCTAGCTCCAAATGACTGACATCATTTCGTCTTCTGTTGAAAACACCCAGCATAAAGTAAGTACTACGTAAAGCAAGCTAATCAACGATTAACGTAATGGATTTCAATATTTAATAAAAATCGTTCTAAGAGAAAGCCGTTTTTACCTGAGTTCGTTGACTCTTCGAGCTTGTTCCCACATTTCTCTCTCAATATTCCGTTTTCTTTGCCTGTGGCTTGTTGCTGCTTTGCTATCGACTTCATCTAAGTTACTAGGTTCTTCGAAAACGTCTTTTTCTGTTACTTCAGCAACAGAATCCATGTTTGCGATGTCTGTTCCCCCACCAAATGTAGTTAGAGTAGAGCCAAGCATTGAAAGTCGTTTGCCAATGTTCGTGTCGAAAAGGATCTCAACACCGCACATCTGCCAGCGAATGGACATCATCCACCTACCAGTCTTCACCATTTCTGGTGCTTCAAACAAATAGTTTCAAAGATTATTAATTGTATTGAACTTAAAATAAACAATCACACAAGACAAAGCATAAAACCAAAGGAATCATGGCTTTGTGTTTACCTGAAACAACTGGGTATCGATTCGTTCGAGAGCACAATTCGTAGGTGCCATGAGGTACCACACCTATTCACGTATTGAATAAAAATAGTAAATTATAACAATTCAACAATCCTCTACCAGGAAAAACGCATATCCGAGGTAAAGTTCTCAGGTCGATCATGGTTTGATCCTGAAATACATACTTTTAAAACTGAAGAAAAACTGGGGGAGGGGAGGACGTAGAAAATGTCAAACAGATAAAGAGTATGCATCCTTTAGAACCCCCTCCTCCCCCCAAAAAATCGTTTTTCCCTCAATGCCTATTATAAAATAACTTTAATAGATCTCGCGTTCGCATTGGGAGCGCGTGCATTATGAGAGCACACAGCACACGCGCGCACTTTATTTTGTCATTCGTAACTAAAATAACGGTAACTCTAACATTTGTCCGCTACGCTTCGTGCTTTTAACATTTCTTTCACGTTCTACCAATCCCCGCGTGCTTTATAACTGCGCGTGCGCAAATTTTTAAAATATTTTTAGTAATTGACATTGCTTACATTTGTTCATGAGGCGAGAGGTGAGGTCTGGTCTCCAGTCGGAAGCCTCCTTATCAAACTTGTCGGCAAACCAAAGACAAAATTTGTTGAATTTTCCTTTGCTGACAAAAGAAGTGCTTGAACAACAAGACAGCATCATCTCCTCCACTGACAGTTCCAAAGCAGAAACTTGCTCGTGATCTGGAAATATTCAAGGATGCATTATTTAAATGGCATTCCCACAGTTGAAGAGGCGGCGGCCTCGAAACGTCTGGAAAACAAGTTCAAATATTACCAAGTAATGACGTTTGCCCCCAGTGTTTCTTGACCTTACCTGATTGCTTCGAGTGAGTTCCTTGTGTGGTTGTTGGTTGATTTGGAGTCAGTAGTGGCACACAAATACCAAGCCTATTGACAGTAAGCTGTAAAAACAACGAGCCAGACAACTGAGCTGCATGTGTTCTTGCAGGCAGTTTTTCCAGTAAGGCTTGGGTGGCCGTGTGCACCTAAAAACAATTAGATTTATGGTAGGCATTCTATGACTTTTCCATCATATAGTTTAGATTTTATCGAACCCTCAAAAAACAGCCTCTGGGCTAACAGTCAGGGAAGGACTACCTCACAGATTGAACCCTGGAACAACCTCTGGGCTGATCTAAGTCAAAGAACGACTACCAAATAGAATTGGAATTCAGCTTGTTAGGTTTTGAAGAAAAACCCTGGAATCAATGAAGACCTAGTTGTCCTATGTGTACATTGTATTGCTTTTTTAAACGATGTCAATAACAGTAATTACGTTAACATGCGGCCGAGTAACACTTCTAGCTTCGTCTGTGGAAACGAGTAGAAATAATACAAAAATACAGTAGCAGTATTGTAATGTTAAAGGTCCAAATGTTGGAGGAAGGTTATACCTCATCATTTAAAGCCATTCTCTGCTTATTCCAATGGTCATAGGCATTCTTGTAATTGAGGTAGACCAGTACAGCTGCAGGAAACAAATGGAACATTGGTCATCACTGTTCGTTAGTTAATCAGAGATATCAACAAACAATGTACCTTTATCGAAGGCCATCTGTTGTGCAAAGACTTTGGGCTGCTCCAATGTGATCAAAAAGGTTTCCTTATCTTCAGTGCCATGCATACTGCTTACATCCTGTTTAATGAGTATTGATAATATAGCATTGTTAACGTTAACGTTATGTTATCCATGTGCTAACAGCTTGAAATAGCATAACCTCTTTACCTGAAACGAATTCTTAACTCCAATAGTTGTCTTGAAATAAGCCATTTGTAGATAGTCCAGTTCATTGTCAATCATACGGCTCTATGGATTTATTAAGAATTGAGTTACTGTATAAGCAAATGCTTTGCTAATGAATAATGGATACCACACAGATTATATATGGCTTCCAAGGACCAGCCTGTGTGTGTGTTGAGGGAGGGGGGCTGCAGAAAAAAATGGACCGCGGCGTTTTGCACGATCAACATTAATCTACCTAGTTATTGAAAGATAATTGGTAAACCCATTGCACCTATTTGCAAAGGGTAACAAACTATTACAGCAGAACCAAATTACCTTCATGAATTGTCCCAGCGAAAGGTTCACATCGACCTGGGCCTTTCCAAATAACTTGACAAAGCTGCCACCTTTATAAGGGTACAAATAGAGCATTAGTAGAAATGCAAGAGAATATCTATAAGTAACAAATAAAGACCTATGTCCCCCTTCCCTTTTCCTTGGTGATATATTTGATACACTTAACAGTCAGCACATTGCCTACTTCTTTTCAGTCTTCCTGGTTCCAGTGGTGAAGGAATGGCGTTGGACAACTCAAGAGATATTTCTCCTGTGTCTAAACGAACCGCAGTAGCAGCTGGGGTTGTTGCAGTCACTTGTATACCCTGTGCATAGTACAAAAAGAATTATGATCATGATGAGTGTACTGACGGTGAAGACGATATCTTAAGATAGTTTTTGAACCATTACCTTAAGTGTGAGCCCAAAAGAATATAAGAAAGGGGCTTCCTTGTGTTTGGAAGAGTCCAAGCTTTCTGAAGATACAGTGCGCCACAAAGGAACGGGCTGACTTTCTCCTGACACACGCTGCACTACGTCATTCACTTCCTGGATTTCGCACATGAAAAGAATGAAACCAAGAGAAATGTCGTTATTTGGATTTGTATAAGCCAAGATTTGGTACGAGGCTTGATTGCTTGTTGCACTTATGGAAATAGTTATATAACGTCATACACAACGAGCAAGATAGGCACATGACTTGCCTGTTTCTAAGTAATTTTAGAGCTTTTTTTTCTAAAAAAAAGATGACCTCTCTTGCTACACTTTACAATATTAGTCTATAAAGTCTCGTAAATTACGTCCCCAAATTAATATAGTATTTTACCTTCATGAAACTCTTTTGTACAAACACCAAGTGGTTGAGCAGGTCTGTAGTGAGACTGTGCTGGAAGGTACCTATTTCAGTACTGACATACAAGTGACCTCTTTTACCCCTCTGTTGAGTCGGCATACCATCTATACCATACTTTGACTGACGATTGCGATTGGTCAGAAATTCCCCAGACACTTTCACTGGAGGTAAATCAACCAATGTGGAAGAAGGAACATTTGTTTCAAAAGTCTGTATCTGAATACGACAACAATAGTAGAAGAGAAAACTGAATATAATAGAGCGAGTTAATAAACAAATGAAAAATAATAATCGAAACTTTTTGAGATGAAAAGAATGATCTACGCGGCGTTTTGTTTATAAACTAATGACATTGCCTAAGTATGTTACCTTTGATGAGAACGATAGCCTGTGTGACGGCATCGAAGCTTTGAACATTATGCTTGGGCCAGTGTGTGCAGTAGCAGAAATTCTTCCAGTCTACAAGAAACCAACAGTCATCCTAACATTAATGCGCCAGAACTCTTTATTTGCTTTAGCATGAAGATGATGATCCTCTTTACAAAGGCAGTTTTTGGGGTGCAACAGCATGACTTAAAACCCTTTAAAATAACTTATTAATAACAATTAAGCAGCCGTCATGTTGGTTGATCTAACAAGAGAAGCCAATGAGGAAAGCTTTGTTCGACCAACATGGCAGCCATGACGTATATTCACCCTAAGAATATGAAAAAATATTATTTTATGGGACTAACAGCCATTGATAAGCATTAGTAATGTTATTGTTCACCTTGTAACCTGCACGTAGCGATGGCAACAGTGAAGCACCCAAAGAGAAACCTTTGAGAATAACATCAAACTTGATACGAGTGGCAGTTAGTTCAGTGCCATCAACACTGTCAATTGGAGAGAACATTTTAAATCCTGTAGGAGATCCAAGATGGTGCTTGACGAACTCTGCAGGTACACCAGATATCCTCTTACTGAGGCGTTGTGGGCTCATCTCGTGGCTACCCATTGACCTGTTACCGGTAAATGACAGAAATATTTGTCAGCATATTGTACATTATTATACATTTTACTAAGTATCTCAAATGTGATTGGTCGAGAGCCATCAGCCAATCCCTGATATCATGTTAACTTGACATGATAAATGTATTATATGTAGGTTTTCCTACAGACAACACATTTATCATGTCACGTTCATTCAAGGTCACGCTGTGGTAACTTTGTTTTTATTCATTATGTGTATTTATTTCCTACAGATAATACATTTATCATGTCACGTTCATTCAAGGTCACGCTGTGGTGACTTTGTTTTTATTCATTATGTGTATTTATTTCCTACAGACAACACATTTATCATGTCACGTTCATTCAAGGTCACGCTGTGGTAACTTTGTTTTTATTCATTATGTGTATTTATTTCCTACAGATAACACATTTATCATGTCACGTTCATTCAAGGTCACGCTGTGGTAACTTTGTTTTTATTCATTATGTGTATTTAATTCAAAAATTATGTACAAAAACAATTATTTAAAGAATCCTTAACTTATTTCCATATATGCGCGACATCATGCCGTTTTTTCAGTACACAAAATGTATAATAAAACGATTATTGAATTCGGTTATCGCATAATCAGCCTTCGGCTTTGGCAGATAACACAGCCTCGGTCTTGATAATTTACGATATCATGCTCAATTGCAACCTCATCCAATAATTGCTTAGAATTTGCTAATTGAAAATACGAAGCACTCTCGACAAAAAAAATTCTAAGTCGTGCTTCTATAGTAATGCATGGATATTTTGTGATTTGGTCTTGGTCATGATTATTTCTCTATTTACACCGAAAAGAATTTCAAGAAATAAAGTGAAAACAGTCATTTACAACCTCAAAATGAACGTATAGCATGTAAGGTTCAAGGTTGAATATCGAAAGTTTCTATAATCAACTACAGTCACCTGATAACTGATCTCTGGGTTTGTATATCGGTGATATGCTTGGAGATGGTACGAGAGCTGCGTGTCATCATGGTATGCAGAGCCACTGGATGTTGTGGAATCTCTACATTAATCACACCGATTGTAATCAGAGCAAGGTTCTTTTCACGCTGGAATTCTGAGGCTGTCGTGTAGATGGCATTTGAACGCGAAAGGTGGCAGCTTACAACCATTCTAACAATTAAGATATATCAAAGATGATCAGAATTTGAACTGCTGCCTTAATACATCGATTGGACCGTAGATTTTACTTGGTGTACATGATGTAAAGGTCACCAAAAAGTTGGGACATGATTTTGAAACCCTTCCATAGTTTATCGACTTCATTTGACTTGCTTCCTTGATGCTTATCCTATATTTTTTCACTCTTGTTTAAAATTTTTTAAGAAATTCTTGAGGAAGATGAATAAGTCAAATCAATAAACTTTAAATTTGCACGACAGCAATCCATTTTACATTTCAATGTTATTATCAGTTCCATTTTCTCGATTTCTCATGATTCGGCTACTTACCCAGTTTTACGCTTGACTCTCTCGAGTAGTACACTGTTGATACTTCCAACATGTCCAGATACTGACCCTGAACAGTGATCTTCAGGAAGAAAAACGATATCATGATCATAATCACGGCAACACAAAAACCGCTTTATCAGTCTAATTTGTTCCGATAAGCACACTTCAGCCTACCCAGATAGTTTCGGCAAGCACGGATACCTATAGTTTATAGTGTCCCAACAATGATTGATTTAGAATGAATTTTGTATCTTAATGCTTTCGGACTGTATACTAGCAACTGGGAAATCAATACAGATTTAATGTCATACGCCCCTAGCTAATTGCAAACCTGTTTCATTGTTATCTTTCTCTTCCTTTCTAGTAAGAACCAGACTGATATCTCTGATTTCTGTTTCTAGCAGTAAATCACCAATGGCTGCAAGTAGTCGTGCCCTTGGGAAGGTTACCACACCCAATACAATGTATGTGGGCACGACAACGAAGTTAGACTCCTTGACTTTAGATTCCCATGTTGATCGGCTTATGACTGACCGACGCTTCTCAAATGGCAAATCAGGTCCATCCTCAATATCGATTTTCGCTTCTTTTGGTTGTTCTGGAGACGGGAGGTCAACTAAAATAAAAGAAAGACATTGATGAGAGATTTTGGTGCTAGCGAAACAATGGTTGAAAAGAAAAATAATTGCCCAGAAGCGATTATGGTTTTTGGTGCCCTTGGGTCCAGAGGTTATTGATTCTTGGGTTTTGCTGCATGTTTTGAAGGGAAGTCACAGGAGGAATAAGGGGAGAGTCGAAGGAGAAATAAATTTCGCTCCCTCGCGACTTGGGCGCTCGTTCGTTACAACCACAGGAAGCGAAATGGAACCATTGCAGCCCAGGAAAGAGAAGCAACGCAAGTAACCAAAGGATAACACAGAGATACCAAGGACTTTGAACGATAATCGAATTAGTTACTAAGTTCAGATATCAATAAGACTGAGTGTTCTACTTACTACGCACTGGCCTGGAGCCCCTAGCTTTATTATAGTTCCCTTTAGATTTAGGTTCGCGTGGTAAAGAGGAGTACAAATCCAACACCTGGTACATTGTTTTCCAGCACTTGACACTGCTCGGGGAAACTGACGGTCTATTGTTAGGGCCGAATATGGTAGTGAATGCTGGAGCAGGACCGTCCTCGCTGTCACCTATTATGTCCTGATGCTAAAAATCAATTAATGTATTGGTTAACACTTGATAAAAACAAGACCACAAGATAAAAACAAGGTCTGTAACTTTGATATATTAACCTAGATGTCATATTCATTATATATTGTTCATAGTCTAGCGGGGGCTAATAAGAGGTTTTTGGCTCTACGTAAGAATTATTCCATCAAAACGCATCCGACTATTTTTTGAGAAACATAACGATCAATTTCCACTGTGTTAACAGTAAACCGTTGTTCGTTATCCCGTGAATTACACGTGGTTTTGACTCTAAGCCGGCAGAGACGCAAAATGACGCATTATTGACACCCCTTGCTCAAAGAAAACTTGGCTACTGGCCTGCCTGTCTTTCTGTTTACATGTATGATAAGATATATCAATAAGCGAAGTGTCTAATAGAACACCATACCTTAGACTTGATGAACCATGCAAGCAAGTCCACGATATCCAGGAGCTGAATTGTAAGTCTTACGAAGGAAAGATTGATTTTTTGCGTAACGTTCCCGAAACCAACGTTAAACTTGATGTGTTTGACCATATTATTAGCTAGCGATGGCACGTCAGTCGAAAAATCTTTTCCAGTTGGTGAGTTGCTGAAGATTAGCCGGAAGGCGAAATCCTTGGCAAGAAAAATGGGGTCTTTCTCTGTAAGAAGCTACAAAAGAAAAGGAGTCCTAGGGTTTAGGGCTATAGAACTATAGTATTACAATAATATATAATACATCAGTAATACTGGCATTTCCAAGTAATTACAGAACTACATTAGGAAAAGGTTGTCGGAACCAAAGGCGATAATCTGAAATGATAACTGATAGAGTTTCTTATTATTATTCTTGAAAAGAACACGAAGTTTGTTTTAGGGATATTCACTGAAGAGTCGACGTATCCAGTTCAAACACCTCGATCATCCATGTTTAGCTATAGTTGACTTCGACCAAGAGAATGTGAAGTAAGAGAGCACATCTCTGTGCCCCATGAAAGTTTTTTGAAAATCTATTTTTAGCTCAGCGCGCAAGCCTGAGCTATTTTAGTATGCGATTCCTGATCGACGTCATGGTACACATGAGGTCGGCAGTGAGAAAAAAGCTTAATGCAGTTAGCCTGCGTAGCTCTCCTCTTCCCATTCCCCCTCCTCCCCTCCTCCACAGGCCCCTTCCCCCCTCCCCTCTCCATCTGGGCCGCTAATTTAAATTAATTTAATTTAACAGTAATGATGAAAAGGTAAATTATACACCGTGAAAAAGATGAAAAAACTTACTGACGTTTCGGACGCTAGTCCTTCGTCGGAGTCTTTTACTCCGACGAAGGACTAGCGTCCGAAACGTCAGTAAGTTTTTTCATCTTTTTCACGGTGTATAATTTACCTTTTCATCATTACTGTTTCATTAGAAACACCGACGCAGCTCACACTAGTTTTAGCTAGTTATACCTTTTAATTTAATTTACTGCTTTTATGACGCATTTCGCTACGCCTCAATGCGTTTACAATGTGTATCACAAATAAACTATGATAAAGAAATAAGAAATATAATATATATATATATAGATAACTAGACTAAAATGTTATAATAATGATAATCTAAAACAAATTAATTAATATATAGCTAATATAAAAAATATGGTTAAAACAAATATAGGGTTAATATTAATATAGCATAATAAAATAGTATAATCTGTAAGAACAAGGATCACTTCCCTCCTCTGGTCGATCGTTCTAAGAATATCGTTGTGAACTCGTAAGAGAGCCGTTTCTCTACTGTGGAATTCTTGATATGCTGATTGAAATCTGGGATAGAGTTGATTTCTTGAGAGATAATCACGTACTTGGGTAGAAGCAATACGCTCAAGAACTTTTGACAAGAATGCAAGATTCGTTATAGGCCGATAGAGAAATCCTCCTTATCTAATGATATTTTCTTGATTTTTGGAAGTAACCGACCTCTTTGAAGGCAGTCGGAAAAACACCCTTTTGAAGTGAAGAGTTTATTAAGGTTGTTATTACAGGAAGTAGTTCCATAATACAGGTCTTTAATATTCGTGTTGGAATAGGATCGGATTGTACGAGAAAATGTGTTATTGGAATTCCTTGAGAAATTTTGAAATTGAATGAATTTCTGAAATTGAATGAATCCAGAAACAGCACATCTTAAAAAATGAGCTGAGACAACATCATTCAAGCTTGTTTTTTTAAAATCAAAACAAGGGTCGCTCGATTGAGACTCATTTTTTAGAGCTGATTGCAGTTTTAGATGAGACTGTAAGTTATCCACAATTTTCCACCGAAACTGAAATACAGTTAGAATTGCTGTTTATCCCAAGAACACGTACTTCTGACTTGAACTTCAATGTTCTCAAAATGACAAGTTATCTTATTGACATCTAAAATGAAGAATGGACTCGTTTACGAAAGAGGTTTTCGATGAACAAACTGGTTGAATTCACTGAGTCCAAGAGAATATGATTCTCTTGCTGAGTCAAAAGTTCAAAAACTTTAAACTTGAAAGAGAATTTAGCATATACTGTTGGATTCAGTTGTGCGTGTAGAGGGAACCTCACGGAAGAGCCCGAAATGGGGAGTGGTGATCGCAAGAAAATTTTCTCGTCGGAAACTAAACATTTTTCGCTCGCATTGAAGTCACTACAGCTCTGACCAATCAGGAATCGCATGCTAAAATAGCTCAGGCTTGCGCGCGGAGCTAAAAATACATTTTCAAAAAACTTTTCATGGTTAGAGACCCAAGTATGGGAGATGTGCTCTCTCACTTCATATTCTCTTGCTTCGACGGACGACTTAAAAAAAGGCCAGTACTAACCTCTTTAGCTCTCTTAGATTCACTACTACTGCGTTGTCTTGTCCCCTCTTCCTGGCTTTGCTTCTTTGACATATTGTTCACTTCGTTGTCCACGAGATCCAAACGAATATATCTAGCAAAATAAGTAATACGAGAAACCATGAATTACTCAAATATATCTTGATTTAGATAGTTTAAAATACAAATTTGATTATTAATTCTGTCCTGCTTACTTAAGACTAGTTTTTAATGAGATGGCATTGGCGGTATCCAAGGACTCTGCTACTTTTGGCTTCAAGTTTATAGCCTGAAGTAGAGTTTTAAACGTCTCTTTCTCATCTTGGATTATTTTCCCACTGGTTGGAACACTGACCATCTCTGTGAATAGCTTGTTGTCTTGCTCTGATTTATCTGGCGACACTAAAAAGAAAACACGAGGTAAGTAGCCTATACGTACGTGCAGTCAGACTTTAACTTTAATAGTCGGGCTGCACGCAAGCAGCAGGCAGACATGTTAAGGACTTTAAATAAAACACGATTGATGAGTAACGCAACCCCTAACTTGCATACCTTGAGTAGATTGACTTTGTGGTAGGTGACTAGCCACATCTGGCTGGCGAGATGTATTTGGTGATGTCACAGGAGTGCTAGACAGCCAGCTGTAAAGACTTATCTGTTTTCTGTGACCATATTTCTGAGCTTTATTTTCAGCAAGAGATTTGGTTTGTTGACCTTTTCGCAAAGTAGTGTTTGGCGAGTCATCGGTGTCTGAATCGCTGTTTGGCTGAGCACCAGAAGAGGCGCGTAGCAGAGGGGTACGTTGGCTGAAAGTTAGGTGTGATGTCTGGACAGTTTCCAGTGGAAGGGTAAGTGAAGCCGCAGCTTTCGAAGGATGATTAACAGGAGAAGAAGAAGATTCCTTCAGAACTGTAAACGTTAAAAAGGTTTTAATTTCACTTTTACTCTACTTAAGAATAGGCCATTTGCATTATGGCGTCATTTACTACCACTAACAGACTCCATTGCACACTGTCTTTTGTTCTGTTAATTAGCACCAATTGTCTCACTATTCCCATGAGGAAGTATAAATTTGAACAAGAAAGAAAATTCACGAAGCATTTTTGTAGTGGTAGTAAAATGACGCCATAATGCAAAAGGCCTATTGGCGAATGGAAGATTGTGGCAACTTCCCTTGAAACACTTTTGGTGAAGTGCGCAAAATTCAAGTTCAAGGAGCCAAAATTAAAGTTTACCTGTCCCATTTAGCTTAATTTTCTACAATGAGGGTGGACGAATAACCTAACAGACTTTTCAACCCAACTGGAGATCATTTTGCGGGGTGAGGAAACGCGGAGGACCCTCGAAGCCTGTACGCGGAAACCAACAAGCAACTTTACTCACACGATTGCAGCCGGGAGTGGCAGCGCACGTGCTTCCGAATTAAAACTAAACATTCATCGTCTTTATTTATGTCTTTGGTTAAATCAATAACGAACCTACCTTTTTGCTGTTCATCGTCGTTCACCGACTGCACACCATCCTTCACTGTTTCCAAGGTTTCTCCTGTTATTTCAGTGCCAACCTCTTGAGTGGGCGCTGAACTTTCTTTGGTCTCTTCTCTCATGAGTATAGCACGGTCCCTTTCAGTAAGTACTCCCCTCCCAACAACATGCCGCTTGATTGAATTTGTACCGTAAAACAATATTTCTCCTTTCTCAGTACCGGCTAGGAAGCACTTCCACTGCCTCGCTAGAGCCAATATCCCCTAGGAAAACAAAAGAAGATATCAATGCAATCGATGTTCTGAATGAGATAATAGAAATATGACGAATATTACCTTGACTAGTCTTTTTGTTTCGGGAATGCTTTCCTTTTGTAAGAGAGCTGTCTTTACTTTATTAAGTCTTGACCCCATAAGCTGCCGCCGTAGATGGTATATCAGTTGGCTCGAATGATCTTCTTGTAGAGACTTAGAAATAGTGGTGACCAGGTAATAAATACCATGCTAAAAAAAATAGGCAGATAAGATATACATTGTGATACGAAATAACACCACATAGAATAGATACAAAGGAACATAGGGGGATATCGAAAAGTGGCCATAAAAAAGAACAAAGTTGAGCTGTAACTAAAGATGCTACTCGCCAATGTGATTTAGTTGGAAGCAGAGCTATAGCAGGAGGACAAAGTCAAAGCCATGTTCTCAACTAACGTTGCGAATAGCTTAAATTTTCGACCTGGCAAACCTGTCATACACTAAACACTCAATATTCTAAGTTAACTCAAAGACCTTCTTGTAGTGGCTATAATCATAAGCAACTTGAAGGTAGACATTTTACGCACATGGCTTCGATGCTTCATTTTCCCTTATTCAAGTTTTTATTGCCTCACTAGTATAATAACGGTACCCGCACTGAATTGTGTATTATTGACTGACAAAAGAGAGAGTATATTTTGGTAGTGACATTTTTCGTTATTGTGATAATACGAGCATCCTAAGGTGTGGTACCTTTTTAGGTATCTTTCCCTGCTCAGGTAAAGCTTGTGACATCAAGCAGGCGATGACACTTGTGAACCGCATATCTCTGTTAACTATTACATCTTTGATCAGATGGGTGAGCTCCAGAATGCCTGGAATCCAAGCAACCGACAACGGCACAATGGTCGTCACAAGGCTGTTGTAAAGGTGGTAGTTCTCAGGGAGTGTTCGAGATGATGGAGGCGAGGCTATGTTCAACCAGATGCTTGACAGACCAATTTCCACGTCTATGCGACGAGCAAGCTCCACTTCCTGCTACATAACAAGAGACTAAATAAAAAGGAAACTTGAATACTGTGTAAGAAAAAGGGTTGTAACCTGAATACTGATGCGTTTCAGACGGTAGTCTTGGGTTGTATTATATATATACAAGTAAAAAAACGCTCTTGTGAAAAATGTACTCCCAAAACAGTCGAAGACAGACTTACAGAAATGAGTAAAGATGCCGATGCGTGAATCAATATGATGCCACATACCTGACTGTCTTGCAGACTTTCTTTGTCATCCTTTTTTTGGTCCCCTTTCTTGACACTTTGGCTCTTGCTTGGCTGCAATAATGGCTTGCCCTCATCCCCATCTCCTGCGATTTACAGATTATCAAAATTAGTCAATGGGCAAATATATGACAATAGACGGGACTACCTATCAGCTACAATTAGCTAGTTCAGCATTGGGAAATTCCAATACTTACCTTCGCTTTCGATATCAGAGTCGCTGCCTCCGGTAGAACTTGTTAAGAAACTCAAACTTGAAGTTAAAGAACTAAGCCCACTTTTTCCTGACTTATTATCATCATCATCGGATGTGTTCATGTTTATTCGTACTGATCCAGTTTCTTGTTCTGACATGGGGTTACAATATCCATGGAGAACAGCACCGTTACTATCGATCATCTCTCCATTCCCATTACTTGTCTTGTCTCTCTCCATACGATGGCGAGACGGTGGTCTACGTCCAATCTTAGGAAGTATTTCACATCCATTCCCACACTCGCTTCCTCCATGAACAGATATCTTTTCAAGTCCACACTCTAGCATTAACAGGCTGAGGTATGACCCTGTGGGTAGATCATCTGTATCAGAAGAATCCGTAAAGCTTTGTAAATGTTCTCCATTAACGAGGAAATTTGACTTGGTTAATTTGTCTGTAATAGCAGTGGTGATGCTGTTCTCGAAATCGCTCTTGCTAGACAGTTCATGAAGCTGCAGCTGGACTTTACTGCACTTGCCATTGAATACCATCGAAGTATTACGATGTAAAGCTTTGTTTGAAAAGACTGGATTGGTATACGAAGTCTTACTGTTTAAAGTAAATTGTTCGTCAGATTGAGGCACGTCAAGGTGGCTGTCAGAAGATTTTCGATTATTGACTGCTGCTTTTTGAACCGAGAAAATCTTAGCTGAAATCCCATCAAGGCTTCCAGCAAGAAGAGAAGTGCTTGGTTCTTTTGCTTTATAGCTTTCATCTTGGAACTCGAGTAAGTCCAAGTCGTTTCTTCCTTCTGCTTTCAATTCTGGTACAGCAACTTGTAGAAAGCAAACATTTAAATTTGAAGTAGAGATCAATGCAACGACTTCGTCTGTTTTGGAACTACTTGTATCATCCACTGCAGATGTGAGGTTATTATCTAGACGCTTGTGATAAAGTCTTTCGGCCGTACTGATGCACATGTCATGCACTAAATCGACCACAAATGCAGGATGTAGAATGCAATCTTGTCTAGATATCGACGAGATATACCTTCAAAAAATGAATAAAAAAGAGAGAATAAACAAAATGGTTATCGTATCGATCTTTTGCCGTGTGGTAGAATCAGTCAAATACTTGACATTGTGCTGTAGGTCTGTAATAAGAATCATGATAATCTTTTATCTCATAGAAAACATGCAGAGGTCTTTTTTCTGCCCTTGTTTTGGTAAAAAAGCTCCTATATCATACCTTTGTAATGCATCCACACACAAGGGGGTCAGGAATATATTGATATCACCATTAAATCTAAAGATCGCTAGGTTTTGAAGTGGGCGTTGTTCTTTCTTTGGTGACTGGATTTCAGGTGATGAATCGACAGACGTCAAAGATCCCTGGCTGCCCTCATTCATGGCCGTCTTCCACCTTGCTTTACGCAGCGAATCTTGCTCACTGTTTTCACCAACATGCAGGCTAAGATAAAAAAGCCCTTCGTTGAGTATGATAGCATTTTATTATATATCTTCTGTCTTCCTAATCTCTATTCAAACTCTATTGAATACAAGGAACATCAACGATACTAACTTCTCAGTGTCTTGGCTTGGTTTTTCCACTTGAGAGAGGTTTAACTTTGCATTGCCATCGTAAACAGAGCCGCTGTCTGACGAGCTGACATCAGCATCTTCATCTTGTTCTTCTTTCTTTTTGACTCCTTGATATTTTTTCACGAGCAGAGGTTGCTTAAACTTTGGAAGATTGCGATAGTTGAATTGCGGTACTCCAGGAAGAACCAACGGATCACTAGGTTCGGTTTCCTGCAAATACGAAAAACAAGTCAATTGACTATCAAAATGATGGAAGACCCGCCGCAGGACAAGTGATGTCAACCATACATGTACCTTAAGATTCTCAACAATGCTGAACATCCTTTTGCTGGTTGGGATTGCTGCTGGCACATTCCAGTTTAAACATTCTAACTGCGACAGCTGTTGTGAGTATCGATTAACAAGCTGCGGACAGGAAACTACGTGAGAAAAATGTGCCTCACTGTCTCCGAACTTCATAAGGTCGTCTGGATCCTCTACAGCAGACTCAAAGGTTTCCACAGATAACCCATGATGTAAGGGTGGCCTAAGGAAATAACGCAACACAGTTTGGTGTACTATTGTTGACACAGTATGACATACAATCGAAACATGATGGTCGTTTTCAAAGCTCACAAAGCACTATGGGAAACAGAGTACTGCAAAAACGGAACAGAAAATCAAAGAAACTATCAGATAAAAATTGCTCTGTCATTTTCGTCTGTTGAAATACCAGTTTACATTTCATAGAAAGTTCGAGAGGAAAATTGTCAGATGAAATTTTAGAGGAGCCGAAGAAGTAATCGGCTTCCCATCATGCTTTGTGCTAGAGATTCATGCTCGTTCACATTGGCTATTAAAGATTGATTGAAATAGAATAAGATACTTACATATTATCTAAGTCATCAAGAAGACTTCCACACGAGTAGAACGACCCTTCGCTTTCACGTGATAATTGTGAAGAGTAGCTATGAAGCGGCCTGGTGCGTGGTGGGATGTGTGATTTGGATCCTTGAAGGCTACCTGTCTGCATGTACTTTGCTTTGGCTGAAACACTCGACGAGGTACGCCTTAGTGAGCTTTGCCAACTAAGACGGCTGGTTGGCTCATGTTCTGTTAAACAAATAAATGGAATTAAAAGTAAACAAGCAAACAAACACACAAAGAAACAAACAAACAAACGGCAAACGATAGAACGATAGAACGAACGATAGAACGAACGAATGAACGAACGAGTGAACGAATGAATGCAAAAAGAAAATAATTCACTGGTATGCTTTGTTTCATATGAACGTACAAGAAAATCTACTACAACAAATGATTCAATGACATCTATATTAGTCTTCAATTAAAATAAAATAGCTACCCTGATCATGGCCTCCTTCTTGTTTAGTAGCAGGACGCCTGAGATATGCTGGTCTTCTCAGCTTAGGAGAGCTACTTGCTTCTGATCCATGGTATCGTTTGCGTGTAAACGCTTCAACTGATCCGACTGGACTTTGATCGAGATATGAAGACCCAAGAGCGTCATGGGAGTACACATAAGGAGGCTTGGCTTCGTCTTCATCATTCAGCTCCCAGTCGTCATAGAAACCACCTTCAGAACCAAACCCTGTTATTCCTGTATCATTTGCACTCGCATCCAGCTTCTCCGAGGAAAAGAACCTTAGTCCATTAGCATTTTTACCAAAAAAGTTACATCCCCCCACACAACCACAACAACTTGGACGTTTCTTTGGATGATGTCTTTCTGATAAACTCCACAAAAACCAAATGCGTTGATACTTTTCATCGTGTATTTCCAGGAACCTTTTCTGGTCAAGTTGCTCTGATAAAGGAACAATAAATGTTTGTCAATAATTATCTTTTTAAAATTATGAAAAAAGTGAAAAAGAATTTACCATTCTGTAATTCGGCCAAAGAGAAATCAGTGATGATGGGTCCAAAGAACAGGTTTGCAGCTTCCATCCAAAATAACATCATCACAGAGGGACATCCTCTTGTGAACATCATCCAGTACAGGATCATCTACTATTGGTCGTGGAGCAAGGACAAACTGACGTAGTTTGACTGCCTGTATAAACAGGCTTAAACCGGTTGTTTGGTTGTCACTATGCAGATTACACATGGCAAGTCTTACTGGACTGACCTGAAGCAGAGGAAAATATATTCATGGTAAAAATAAGTGATCGTAGATTTATAAGTTTAACACCGTAGTGAAAATAGAAAACTGACGTTTCGGACGTTAGTCCTTCGTCGGAGTAAAAATAAGTGATTTATCAGGGGGGCATGGTAAAAAATAATGGCTCGCCACTGATCAGTATTTATCAAGTGCACTTTATTCTCAATCTGTTAACTTCTTTGCCCCTGAACTTTAAGAATGCAGCAATTCTCGAGATACGCAGTGTAGCATGTGGTCTCACCTGCATGTTACAGGCCACGCCTGATTCTACAATGAACAGATTTATATCCTCCACTGATATGCGAGTCATTCGATACTTCAGATCATCTTCTGTCAGGCATACCGTCTTTGCATCTTCTTTATATTCTTCTTTAGTTTCTGGAGTTACTGAACCTTTGCTCTTTCCTCCCAGTGATAGCTTTGGATGCAGGCTGCTTGTTTTTCTTGTCTTGTCCTCAGGATTCTTTGATTTTGCTTTTTTGTCGGTTTTGCTTTCAAGTTGAGGGCTCCGTTGATGAGCAGTACTAATATTTGTGGTCAAATTTGCAAGAGCTGAGCAGCGGTTTTGTAAGCGTCCATGTATGCACCTTTTATAAGGTGATATAGGTCTTAATCGGTTTTCTTTGTTTAGTAGGTGAAGTGCAAACGTCTGACCCCAATTCAACAGAGTCTGAAGCTGCAATTAAAGCACAATAAAACACGGTAACCATGGGTAACCATGGGTAACCAAGTACACAGGTGAGCCAGGCTCAACAAAGCATCTTTGTGTTTCATATCAGTTAATTTTGTATATTTAAAATCATATCTAAATGAAACCCTCACAACTTAAAAAGTAACACTCAAATCAAGAAATATTTTACAATAGGCCTTTAATATCAAATTGTGCTGATCCTCGCAGTATATGAAGTAACTTATGCAGTTGCAAAATTGATTAAAGTGGTTAGAGCATGGCGCCGGAATCGCCAGGGCACGGGTTCAAATCCCGTGAACTTTTCAATTTGCAACTGCATAAGTTACTTGATACACTGCGAGGATCGGCGCAATTTGACACATTACAACCGCAGTACAAATATATATTTCATATACATTCTCATGCATATAGACCTTTTGCAACAACAATCACGTGCTAATATATGACTTCGCTAACGAATCAATTCAGCCAAAGGTCCCTTGGGGAAGGCTCTGCTGGGTGGCAACAAACTTTAAACTGCTTCGTATCTTGAAATCGAAAGCATCCTATAAGGGCGAAAATATTATTTGAAAATTTTTATAAATATCAGCATGGTCTCGTGTGTTCGTACCTGAGGAAGTGTGATCTTCCCTGATAAGATTCCAAATTGTAACTCTGTTAACCATGCGTACTCTAGAGTTTCACTGTCTGGTGGTAGTTCCTTGCCTGAAAACATTGCATGGCCACGAAGCTGAAACCCTGACAGACTTAAATGACCTTGAGACAAGTGCTGTCCAGATACACCACGCTGCGAAACAAAAACGTCAAACAAAGAAATCAAATGATTATCAGAGAACAATAGAGTAATTCAATAAAACAATTTCAATTCCGATTTCTTTCGATCGAATTTAAACTTCCTCTTCAGTTTTGATCCATACACTGATTACTTAACACTATATTAATAATTACATTAATTATCAATTAATATTGATTAATATTAATTATTTAATACGATAATTGCACCTCTTGTGTATCAGATACGAGGACAGTCATTGGAGTCAAGTGCAACTGTAGCCTGGTTTCAGCGTACGACTTGTGCATCTCAAAGGTGAGTCTTTCAAACAGCAGAAGAGGCGAGCAAGGTTCGTTTACACCGCAGTGCTGAAAAAGAAATTGTAATTTATTTATAACTGTATATGATTTTTACGTATTCTTGTAATCATACACAGAGTGCAACCGAAAGATGTCGTTGTCTTCAAGCCATATTTGGAGACGTTTCTCACTCAAAAACATAATTAAACCATCATGCACCTGACGAGTGGTAACTCCCTCATAATAATAATATTAATAATAATAATAATAATAATAATAATAATAATATTTAATGAGGATACTCGACTCATAAAAATGATTTTCAGGGAAGTCCTAAAATAAAAAATTGAAAATATAATTGAAAATAAATTGACCGAATCGAGAATTCGGCCGCGAGCGCTCCGATATGTGGCCCAAGGCGTGGAAACAACCCGGCGCGACCTGGCGTGATTCACGAATTAGGAATCACGCCAGATCGCTCCGCTAACAACCCAAGCCCGACACCAGCGCGCGCGACCACAATGCCCCGGACTTGGTCGAAAAATTCCAAAAACCATCATAAATATGTGATATGATCATGAAAATTTTTTAAAAAGCTTCTTTTTGAAAACCTTGGTCAATTCAGCTTTGAAGTCATACAGGCTAATAAACACATTAGCCTCTAGTGGCCTTAAAGCAAACAGGCTGATAGTGTCCGTAGTAATATCGTGTGTTGATTCTTTTTCTGGGAATTCCATCTGGCTGGTATTAAACGAAGCACATTCTTGGAACACTTGATCAATGCCAAAATAGTTTTCCTGTGTATTGTAAGAAAAGCAGTTGGTAACAGTTGATGAAAGGCCAAATCATCAAGGGAAATACGTTTCTCCTTCGGTGTAACGAGCGGTTATAAAATAAGATACGTTACAAACATTACAGGAAAAAACAAACACCCCCTTTTTTGCTCTTACGTTTCTTGTTTTACCTCCTTCCTTTAATGCATATAATAATAATATATGATGATGATGATGATGATGATGATGATGATGATGATAATATTAGTAAATTTATTAATGTCTCGAAATTCTTCTAGCTGGGCACAAGCGCCCTACTAATCGGGAAGTCATATTGTATCCATCTATCCATCCATTTTTCTTTACAGCATCCTTCTTCCTTCCATACCTGCCCACCCATCGATCCATTATTTTATCAATCTATATATCTTTCCTTCTATCCTCTCATCATTAATTACAATTTTTATTTCACTTCCCGTCTTCGTTCATTTTTCCATCCTCGTTTCCATCCTCGTTTCCATCCTTCTTTCGTTCTTTCCACCCATCCAAGAAGACCCTTATAAGAAACAAGAACCAATAATTTATATTGTTTAAAGAATGAGCAATCATGATACCTTAATAGCAGCGAGTATCTTCAAGACCGATCCAAACAATCGTAGTGCTGCTGGTCCTGCTTCCAACTCTAAAGTAATAACATCTGGCTCCAAGTCCGATGGATGGTACCTCAATGGTTCATCCCTTGAAACAATGTATTTCGGATTAGGAATGATGGGATGGTAGGTATAACCTATTGACAAACCAAGAATTGGCACCGACATCACATCCACCCAACCAATATTCTCAGCTGTATGTCTCCTGAAAATACCACTAGTCGTTTCACTGTTTCCTCCATGAAAACCTGTCGTTTCGTCTGCACTTTCGACACCTTCTTCTGGAAGTGCTGTGTTAGTTGATGACCTTGATCGAATAACATGATGTTGTGTGTGCTGCTTGGTAGACATTCGAGCGAGGGAAAGAAAGCTTCGACGGAGGGTGTCGTGTTCTGGTAAACACATTCTAGCAACAACTTTCTCCACCTATTGTTCAGAACCAATGTAAACAATTTGTTAATAATAGATAATAATAAATCCAAAAACGCTTTTAGGGTACATGCAATAAATTGAACAGAAAACTGAACCTCCTGACTTGTTTGATCAAGACTGCAAATTGTACATGCTCATATACGACCACAGGCAAAACACTGAAATGTCTTGTGATTATTAAATCAACAGAGAGGGGATTATCAGAATTTGCGAATAAGAATTCGGAAACTCTCTTTCCCCACATCCACTCGACTACGGCTACCACGAAAATTCTGGTGCATGATATTACTGTATGACCATGTCGGCCGGCAGAGTTAAGAATAGATCACCTGAAGAAAGAACTTGATTTCTTCAACTTCAGGCAGAAAGCGTAGAAACTGCAGAACAAATGTTAATTCAAACAGTTCGCCACAGAAGGCTAGCTCAGCTGAAAAACAAAACAAAACAAAACAGGGCAAAAATTTATTATTGTAATAAAATAGATTTAAGGGAAAGAAAGCCATCTCTGAACGTATGTCTTCATCAACAGTGTTATCTAGTGGGGTATACCATATTTCCCAGAACACATTAATTTAACAGAAATACTGACCCATTTCCTGTTTGTTTGATGTGCATTCAAGGTAGTTGTATTCATTGGCAGCCCACACCATCTCAAAATCTCGTAGTATGATGTTAAATGCCCATTCATAGGGAACGAACGTTAGTAAGTCTGGTCGATAGCTAGCTGTCCAGTCCTCAAGCATTTCTACAAGTAAAAAATAAGTACATTATGAGTGGATAAAATTCAATTAGTAAAAAGCATTATAATTATCTATTAGACATACCTTGAAAAAACCATTTATGAGCAAAAATAAACCACCACGTAACCTTGGAAACGTTGATATCACATGACCAATGCTGGGTTTGATTCCATATTCTTGGGAAGGACATATGAATAGCCAACTCTAGACTATCAGCATCTACAAGTCGTCTATAAGCCATGCTAGTGCTGGCCTCTACATGGCGTAGCTTTGTTACCACAGATGTCGTATAACCATACTCATTGACCGTCCAGGGTTGGTAGACACCAACATGAGAACCGGCTCCAAAGCACATATGAACCGCCTTGGTTTCCTATTAGAAAGCAAACCAATAAATGAATGGATGATGGAAAATTCGAACATGATAAAAAACATGGTTTTTCATTATCTTCTACTGGTATTTGTCAACAAATAGATAGATTAGCAGTTTCCAGCTTGCTTACCTTGTTTTTTGAAAACAGAATATCAAGATTTGCATCACCTTCGAAGTGAAACTTGACATCAAGTCCTGTGTGAATACGTGTTTGGCTGGCTGGAAGAGGTTTTGTTACTGTCATCTCTTGGTAGTCCAAAGGAAAGAAAAAGCTTTGCAGGGCATCTCTGGAAACACAATGAGTAAATTCAACAAACTGCTCATAGATTTCAATTGTCTGTCCTCTTATTGATCATTAAATGAATAATAATATAAACATAATAGCAAAGTAAATAAAGTAGTACCTTTGACGGTCAACCCATGGACCATAACACATTGATGTTGATTTGAGGAACACCACATCAATTCCCCAGTGGGGATCAGAATCTGGAATACCTGCTTCGACATTACTGGGGTTACATTCTGGAACAAGACCTGCAAGCAATATATGCAAGTACTGTAGGCGATGCTGAGTATGGTACCACTGTGCTATCTACCCAACTGGTGTTCGAAATACTAGATGACAAAGTACACAAACAAAGTGGGTGGCTTAGCTCCCCAGCCTCCCCTTTACACTGTATTTTATGCATTTATGACAATATAACATGAGACCCTGCAACATTAAATAAAGAATTCGTAAATGAAACAAGTTCATCCTTGTAACACAAACCTGGTTCATCCTGAGAGTAATTTATTTTACATTCTGCAGTCTGCAACACTACGAATCCATTCCCCATGAAACGAGGAGGTCTGAAAAATAGATTAGATTATAAACATTGACTAGCTTTGAGTTACAACCAGAGTGTATAACATTTTACCCAACTGGTGTTCCTAATACATTCATAGAGATAGCAAATTGGGGGGAGGATCATTATTTTTCATGCAGGCTAAAAGGGAGGGCCGTGCAAAAAAATTAGGTCAAAAGAAATGTAAAAAATGAATTATGCTGTCAATGGATCAAACTGATATTATTATCTCCAAAAAGAAAGTTAAATCATTTTTTTTGTCCAACAGTTTTTAGAGCTCCTAAGTAAGCAAACAAATAAACAGTTTATTCTAAATGTATTGACAACTACTGTGACAACAAGATCAGGAAGACGTGCAACTTTTTTAATGCTATATTATTAAAAACAAGGTCAGCCTAAATTATAAGTGGAAATTGAATGGGCAGAACTGTGGTGAAATAATGATAGATGAGCGAACGCTGTAAAGAAGGACTTGAAAAAGTGATTTCAAGCTTCAACGGGAATGGAACCCATGACCTCCGCGATGCCGGTGCGATGCTCTACCAACTGAGCTATGAAGCCAATCATGTTGGCGAGCGGTCATTTTTGTTGGGTTCTTCAAGCCCCCATAAATAATAAGTGTGGAAATTGAATGGGCAGAACTGTGGTGAAATAATGATAGATGTGTTGATCATCACAGTGAATGAGCGATCTAAGCGAACGCTGTAAAGAAGGACTTGAAAAAGTGATTTCAAGCTTCAACGGGAATGGAACCCATGACCTCCGCGATGCCGGTGCGATGCTCTACCAACTGAGCTATGAAGCCAATCATGTTGGTGAGCGGTCATTTTTGTTGGGTTCTTCAAGCCCCCATAAATAATAAGTGTGGAAATTGAATGGGCAGAACTGTGGTGAAATAATGATAGATGTGTTGATCATCACAGTGAATGAGCGATCTAAGCGAACGCTGTAAAGAAAGACTTGAAAAAGTGATTTCAAGCTTCAACGGGAATGGAACCCATGACCTCCGCGATACCGGTGCGATGCTCTACCAACTGAGCTATGAAGCCAATCATGTTGGTGAGCGGTCATTTTTGTTGGGTTCTTCAAGCCCCCGTAAATAATAAGTGTGGAAATTGAATGGGCAGAACTGTGGTGAAATAATGATAGATGTGTTGATCATCACAGTGAATGAGCGATCTAAGCGAACGCTGTAAAGAAAGACTTGAAAAAGTGATTTCAAGTTTCAACGGGAATGAAACCCATGACCTCCGCGATGCCGGTGCGATGCTCTACCAACTGAGCTATGAAGCCAATCATGTTGGCGAGCGGTCATTTTTGTTGGGTTCTTCAAGCCCCCATAAATAAATAAGTGTGGAAATTAAAAAGAAAAAATTGTGCAAGTATTTAGTGGAGGGCCAATTTTTTTAATATATAAGGAAAGGAAGAGCCACTAAAAATATACAGGCCAAAATAAAATGTACCAGCCCTCCACCCTCTCTAATTTTTGACCTGTCCCAAATTGGTTTAGTGTAAATACACAGGTGATTCTTTCAAAAGAAAGAAAAAGATAAAAGTCACATTTTTCCCGGTAACAGCAACAAAGAGGCTGGCGGCCATTTTGGATTATCGCTAGAGGTGATTATTGTGTGATAATCTGAGATTCTCGACCAATTAGCATGCAAGATTTTCAATAATCACCTGTGTATTTATACCAAATAAGTATATATCCTATTTGTTATTAACATTCACACTGATTTTATAACAAAGGTGTGAAAGCTTAAGCATTATAAATTATTACACCATGCCATCCAGGTTTGTAATCGATTCCACTGTCCATGCGATTTTATCCCGAATTTCTCACCTTCTTTTGTTTAATTAAGAACAAAAGAGGGTTTAGACAAAAGAAAGTGAGAAATTCGGGATAAAATCACATGCAGTTGAATTGATTCTTAAACTATGAAAAGGCTTATTATGTACATCTGATCAACTCACTCATTCTTGGTTCCTGTGTAGCCAGGGCTGGGACAAAGCATGACCCTTACATTTTTTCCATTGCACCTGACAACATGCATGAACTGATCCAGTGAAGAATGAGACTGAAAGATAAACAAAAACGGCTAAGAAAAAGCACACATGCCTACTGGTACAGCTGGCTGCAACACATCCAGAGTAGTATATTAAGCATGGAATTAGCCCCTTTTCTCGGCCCCCTTTTCTCGGCCCCCTTTTCTCGGCCCCCACTGACGTCATCAGTGGCTAGGATCCTAAGGCGGAAGTCGATCTGATTGGTCGATACGATCAGCAGGAAATGACGCGAAAGTTTATTTGCATCGCGCCTGAACGTGACGATTCTGATTGGTCGATACGATAATCAGGAAATGACGTGAAAGTTTATTTGCACTGCGCCTGACCCGTTCGCGGTTTTGATTGGTCTCGAACTGATAGGAAATGATGTCACGATTTTTTCGATTTGCGTCAGAACCGTAAGTGTTTATGTTGTAACAAGCGATCTTCATCATTCCTACTATACTCCTTTTCCCTTCGATATCACAAGTTAGACCGATCAAGAGCTCTAAACCATGAAGCTAAGAAGTGGTCGTGTTCTTCAACTAGTAGCTTTCAAGCATAAAACAGATAGGAAAGCAATTGCAAATCTCGTGAAGCAGATGGAAACTATAAAACTAGAGAAATACCACCAGGATGAAACAGGGATGATCACGGAGCTTCAGACATTTTTTAGATTTTTATTCTATCAATGCTGTGAGGACATTGCCAACAAAGAAAGGATAGACGAGATTGAAAGAACCAAGGGAAGAAAGGTCACTCTTGATGAACTAATCCATTGGGAAGCAGACGAGTCCTTTTGGCAAAAGACCTTTCAGAAAGTCTGGTTTCGTATGCAGAGAGAACTTCCCTTGCCAAAATTGTTAGAAGCTTTTGACTCTTTCATGAAGTATGAACATGATTTAGAAAAACCCGAGTACTTAAAACCAGTCCTGAGAAACTACCTCCACGAACTTTACGATAATAACGGCAGTGGAAAGAGGATAAAACTTATGCAGGAAATAAACCACGTTAAGAGCCATTCCTTCTCAGTATCTGACAAGAAAATCTACCTCCAAGAGCTGGCTAGTGACTTGGCATCCCAGACCATCAATCCTTTGTTTGACAACCATCCCATTACCATATCGTGGGATGTATTCTTCCAGTACTCCAAATCAAGATACTGCTACATCCCCGAGATTGATGGTGGGTGTACTGTAAGAAAACTGTTTCTCAGGGTATGCAATTTTTCCATGTTTTCAAGCCCCAGCTACCAATACAGGATTCTCAAGACTGGAGAAATTTTCACTAGTACCGAAAAAGACATCCGCAAGGCATTTTTCCTCCACAAAAAGTGTACGGATAAAAATGCCCAATCCACTGAATGACATTCAGAGAATTTAAGAACTTTGAACATTTGAACTATTAACTATCATGCCATGTACTCTAATAGTCATATATTGTAATAAAATTCTTTGAAATCTCAAACGAAAGTGTTTCTTCGTTAATCATCTATTGAAAAGAGTTCCACACTCCTCAAAACACTGTGCGCGCTAAATTATGAGCGGTATTAGATATAAAGAGCGTGGTCCATTCAGGCTCTTGTTCATTTGCTCGAGATCATGGACCTCTTCACATTTGCCGAAAAGCAACTTATTTTGACATACGCATCTGAAGTGTGTAAACAGCTCCACCAAATTGATGAAAATCAGTGTTGTGGCTATAAAGATAAAACTAGTAACAGCGAGTGTCTGATGCTAACGGAAGAAGAAAAGATAGAAGTCAATTTTGACCTGGCACTAAAGAATGTGATTCTCAAAGTAGTAAATGATAAGATTATGGCGAACATGTCACCATTTAGATTATCCTGTACCACAAAAATTGGACTCGAATCATGGTTGCGGAGCGACCCAATCTCCTCACGTCCTGATCTACAGAAGAAAGTCAAAGGCACCGTCAAGATCATAGGCATATATTAAGTGACTTTCTTCGATGACATCAGCAATTGTTTAGAAATATATAAGAACCCCAGCACTCGAATACGACAATCATTTCTCATGTGTGGGCTGCTCATGCTGTTTACGATCATTTCTCTGATCTTTTGTTGGGTGCGGGATTCTTATCGCTGTCCACTTTGGAATATCCACGAACAAGTTGATGGTGAATATCGACATCAAGATGTCCAGTACGATAGCTCAAAGTATCTCTTGTGTCGACAATGCAGTGGCTATGATTGTCAGTGATGAAGTGGAGATGGTTGCCAGAGCCAAGATTCGACACGTCCTTGAGTTCTTTTATGTCGAACTCTGCCGGAGAGAAATGATGAAGAAGTTGACAAAAGAGTGTGAAGGATGCGAAAACGATTGGCCAAGTCAGCGCGATCATATGTGTTTGATGACCAGTGATCATGATTTGTGGACTTTTTACTTTGACGATGTTAAACATGTGATCGATTTAAACATGATGCAAGATGTGTGTGCAGATCTTGTCAAGCTGGTAGATGTGTCTATGTCCTCAGAATGGGAAGCCTTTGTTTCCAACCTACCAAGCATGAACTCTAGCATAGCAATGATGATAGCAAGTGATATGTCATTTCCCGATAGATATGACAGACCGATAGTGAATTTTGTAAATGACATGTGTGATGTAAAAGAGAATACTCGTGAACTATCTTCAGAACTATTCAGTGAGTTTGTAAATGCTATGGAGAATTAAATAAATGTTACAGCTTTCATATCGAGAATCATTGTTGTATCTGACTTCGAGGGGTAAAGACATGGGTTGTTTTCCACCATCCTATCAAATCGGTATTGAACGGCTATTTAATCGCATACGCTGCATCTTAGCGTGCTGTGGAGGAACGATTGTAGTCAAAAACTCAGAGTTTTGCGATGGACAAAGTCCTCAACCAGATCTACTACGATCTTCGAAGCGCGGGAAGTTTTTCGGGGGTGGATGCTGTTTTCCGTGCCGCAAGAGAAAAGGGACACAAAAAGATCGATCGTAAGCAAGTCAGAGACTGGTTAAAGAGACAAGAAGTGTACACTTTGCATAAACCTGCTCGTCGAAGATTTCCTACCAATAGGGTGATCGTATCTGGAATAGACTCCCAATTCCAAGCTGATTTAGTGGACTTGAGTTCTCTAAGTAAATACAACGATGGATACAAGTACCTGCTGACATGTATCGATATCCTTAGCAAGTACGCCTGGGCTATTCCTCTAAAGACCAAGTCGGGGAAAGATATATTGGATGGTCTAGTTAAGATCTTCAAGTCTGGGAGGATTCCTAAGAAGTTTCAGACCGACAAGGGAACAGAGTTTCTTAATCGTCTTGTACAAAACTATTTCAAGGAAAATGATGTCCACTTTTTTGTCACACATAGTGATAAGAAAGCTTCGGTGATAGAGCGCTGGAACCGTACATTAAAGACAAAAATGTGGAAGTACTTTACTTTCAAAAACACTTGGAGATACATTGACGTACTTCCAGACCTTCTCGAATCTTACAACAATAGCTTTCACCGCAGTATTCGAATGAAACCCGTGGAGGTCAACAAGAAGAATGAATCGGTGGTTTGGCACACCTTGTATGGAAAAACCGTTACAGAACCTATTCGCTACAAATTTGGAGTTGGCGATCAAGTCAGAATCAGTAAAGCCAAGAAGATCTTTGACAAAGGTTATTTACCAAACTGGACCACTGAGATATTTATCATATCGGAAAGGCTCCCAAGGCGACCGCCAGTTTATCGTCTAAAAGACCTACAAGGAGAAGTCTTAGGGGGTGTGTTTTATGAAGAAGAACTTCAAGGCATTAAAAAGGACGATGATGTTTACCAAATAGAACGTATCGTGAAAAAACGAAAAGTGAAAAATCGCTTAGAGTATTTTGTTAAGTGGAAAGGGTATCCAGATAAGTTTAATTCTTGGGTCCCAGCTAGTGATGTAAAAGATCTATAACTTTCTGAATATCTAATAAAGTTTTAATTGTCCAAAATGCGCTGTTGTGTGTCTCAGTATAAATACCTGATCCAAATGCTAAAGCACTCACTAAGATTATTACCGACATGGAGAACACACAGTTTTATGTGTGGTTACCCTCAAACAGCAGTATGGGTGTATTTCCATCCAATACTCTCTCGGAATTTCGAGTCCACCTTCCTCAACCCATACAGCTGACGGGTGATTGGGAAGTGGGCTTGACAGAGATTCAGTATCCCCATAGTTGGAATAACGTTCGCGGAGAGTTTTGGAATCGATTTTATATCCGAAAGGGAAAGTCACTGGATGTGGAAGTGTTTATTGTGCCCCAAGGTCATTACTCTTCTTTAAAGAGCATCATCGACAAGATGAATGATTTGGTCAAGGCGACTAAGTACAAAGATCAGGTATGGTTCTCTTATGAAACGCTCAATCGCAAGGTCGCAGTCCATGTGAGGGATGACTATTCTGTATTCTTCTCGGATTTTGGAAAGGTGTTGGGATTTTCAAAAGATCATGTGATTTCAAAATCCACCACGGCTGAACGAGAAGCAGACTTGGATCTTGGATTCCACAACCTGTACGTCTATTGTGATGTGGTGCAACCTCAGGTAGTTGGAGACTCTCAAGTTCCTCTGATACGAATAGTCCCTGTCGAAGGAAAAGATGGCGAACGGGTTAGTAGGTCCTTTCTAACCCCACAGTATCTACCAGTCAGCAGGAAACAGTTCGAGACCATCGAAGTGAATATAAGGCAAGATACAGGCGATAAAGTCCCATTTGAAACCGGAAAAGTGTTGGTTACGTTGCATTTCAAAAGATCGTCTCCTTATTTCAACTAACCATGCCACATTCGAACGCTGACTATTACAGAAACTACTATGTTAACCAGGCTCAACAACGAGGAGGAAGTCTGGCTGCTTTCCATGGAGCACCCCTACAACAAGGGTATGGATTGGGGTCGATGCTTAAAGGTCTTTTTCGCTGGGCCATGCCTCACGTGACTACTGGTGCTAAATCTCTTGGCCGTCAGGCCCTGAAAGGGGGTTTGGGAGTAGCTCAAGATGTTATGAGTGGTCAAAATGTGCGCGATTCCTTAAAGACAAGAGCGGGTGAAGTTGGCCGAGCAGTGATGAAAGACGTGATAGGCCAGAAATCGAGTCAAACCGGTGGAGGAAGAAAGACTACAAAAAGGAAAAATCAAAGGAAGCCTGCCATTTCACGTCCAGCTAAGAAACAGAGAACATCATCAGCTAAGAAGCAAGGCTTCAACTTTTTCTAATGGCACAGTCAAAATTTCACGAATGTAGCAAGTCCGAACTTGACCTCTTTGTTGTACCCCATGTTCAGACCAACATTGAAAAGGGACAATGGGTTGAATACTTTCCTGTGTCTAACATCACCGACTCGGGTCCTATAGAATTCAGTATATCAGGAAGTGGAGAGGAATACACAGATTTGAGACAAGCATGGATCTACGTTAAAGCTAAGGTCACCAAGGCTAATGGTGGAGATTTGGATACTACCACCGATAAAGTTGGACCGGTCAACCTTTTTCTCCAATCACTCTTCAGTCAAGTCGATGTCAGCCTGAACGAAAAAGTTATTTCGGATTCTACAAATACCAATCCCTATCGAGCTATGATCAGCACGTTATTGACTTATGGTTCCGATGCTAAGAAATCCCAACTCTCTGCAGAATTGTTTTACAAAGACACTGCTGGAAAGATGGATCTGGCGGATCCTGTCGCTACTGGCTACAATACCGGGCTGAATACCCGGTACAAGTTTATCAAAGACAGTTCTGCTGTAGAATTGCTAGGACCTCTACATTCTGATTTGTTTTTTCAAGACCGTTTACTGCTTAATGGGGTCACCATGCGAATACGATTAAATCGAAGCAAGAATGCCTTTTGTCTCTTGTCTGCTGTTGGTGGAGCCGATTACAAAGTGAGCATTTCCCATGCCAGTCTGTTTGTCCGAAAAGTGAAAGTGACGTCAGACACGTTCCTTGGTCACGCAGCCGCCCTACAACATTCACCAGCCCTCTATCCCATACGAAGAGTGGAATGTAAAGTACTATCCATCCCCAGCGGCAACATGTCTTTCACCCCAGATGACGTATTCCTAGGACAGATCCCCAAACGAATTGTTTTGGGTTTGGTAGAAAACGCCGCCTTCAATGGAGCTTACAACAAGAATCCGTTCAATTTTCAACATTTTAAAGCTACTCAAGTTGGGATTTATGTCAATGGTGAGGCTCAACCGATCAAGGCATTACAACTGAACTTTGAAAAAGAACAGTATCTCATGGGATACATGAGTCTGTTTTCTGGAACAGGTACGTTGTACCACAACCAAGGAAATGAAATCACCAGGCAAGATTATTCAAAGGGTTACACACTCTATGCCTTTGACTTGAGTCCAGATCTTTCAGCGGGTCCTCACATCTCTTCTATAAAGCAGGGAAATCTTCGCATTGGTTTTCAGTTTGCTGAAGGTCTTCCAAGTACCATCAACTGCATCATCTATGCCGAGTTTGATTCTATGATTGAAATAGACTCGAACAGAATCGTCACTTACAACTGGAGCGGATAAATGAATACCAGACAAATTGCTGCTGTTTTACAAAAGGACCCGTTTACGAGACGACAGTTTCAAGGTGTCTTTCCATCAGACTTATTGCCGTGTCAGATAGAGCGCTATCCAGCAGCCTTTGTGGCTAACGTCGACCCAAAAGGCCAGCCTGGGTCACACTGGTGCGCGTTTTACTTTACCAAAGATCGAAAAGGCGAATTTTTTGATTCTTATGGACTCGGACCTCAAGAATACGTTCCGACATTTCAAGATTTCTTGAGGAATAATAGTATAGGCTGGAGATACAATCAGAAACACTTGCAAAGCCTAGGTTCTAACGTGTGTGGACACTATTGTTTGTATTTTTTACTCAATCGCTGCAGAAATGTCAGCGTGAAAGCTATTGTAAGTCGTTTTAGCAACAATATGAGGTTAAACGACAATTTTGTGCATCGATTTATCGTTAGACATTTTAGTCGAACTTATAATCATCTTAAGAAACATGTATCCCATCAAACGTCAAGGAAAAAAGTAATAAACAGCATGTGAATGAAGTATATTCGTTTATTTATTCATTTTCAAACAACACTTGCATACAACGAATCAAGATCGAAACGTTAGCCAACGTCTCGGGGGCTGTCTAGGTCTTACACTTCTAATAGTTCCTGGTGTTTTATCTGAAGGGGGTAGGTAGGGCAGCTCACGGTAAAGACTACGCTTTGGACTTGGGTGTCTTGGAGGATTCGTAGGCGGAGGGGTAGGCAACCCTGCATTTGAATCTTCTTGATCACCCATTCGAGATTTGAATTCTCTCAGTGCTCCCCTTCTTCGTTCATTTCTGACCAAATCTTCAGGAGCGTTCATCTTAGCGAGACCCCTTGCAAAGACTTGCCATCCTATTGGATCTACCCCTTTGCGCTCTCTCATAAAATCTCCTATTAAATCAACTACATGGGAGCCTGGAAGAGGTCGGTCTTCAAACACTAGCTGTCCACGACTATCCCATTTCATGATTTCTGGGTTTTCTCTTATTTTTTCAATGAGCAGCTTGCCGCGGTTTTTAAGAGACTTGGGTAAGGCACTGATAATGTCCCGCTCAATTTTATCCTGTACTTCCGATCTCGTTGCTGCTGCTGGTGGTGGTGGTAGTTCCTCCTCACCCTCTTGTAGTTCCTTCTGATGCTCTGGACTAGCTTCAAATTTTATTTTCATGGGTTCATCTCTTCTCTGGTTGTAATAAGTGAGGTAGTTTTGAAGTGTTTGACTGTAGTGTTTGACTTTTTCCTCGTCCGATAACTCTGTGCTTTTCAATACATCCTCCATATCATGATCAAGTCTACTCAGTCTTGACGTCAATGGTGCGGTTTGGATCTTTTCTCGCTGTTTGAGCCTTTCCAAAGTTTGTTCAGGGACCAGAACCATCTTCTTGGAGTAATTCATTTAAAAAATGTTCTAGTACACTTAGCACGGGAGGTAAGAGAAGAGATAGAAAATTTCCTCCTTTCTGAACCAACACCTTTCGCTTTTGTGACAAAGGGACTTGTTTATCCACCAACGACAACAAAGGCCTTTTATATCTATGAAGTTGCTCCTTCTGATGTGGTGTAACGGGTACAGTGGACTTGAGGATATTATACACACATTCACAAACGCTCTTGATGAGATCGTCGTCAGCAACTTTGAGCAAGGCTTTAGCTTGATGGGGTTTACTTGTAGACAACACCTTTAGATGATGGAAGTTGTTTCTCACTCGTCGACTCATGATCAACTAAATTATCGAGTAGGAAGCGAGAAGCTTTATAGTTTTTTCACGTACGCATATTGTGTTTCCTCGGGAAAGATATTCGTACGTAGACGAAAGTCTTCCACAGTCTCTGGTTTGAGGTCACAAAGCAGGTATCCGTGGGGCTTGGCTGTGGCGTCGTTAAAGGCTTCTTGCATGTACTTCACATAACCAGGAAACATTTGTTTAGCCAAGTGGTTGATCTGACTGCTGTCTCTTGGGGACTTGAAGAGGACCATGTAATGAGCGTTGAGGCTAACATTCCTTAACTCTTTACCTTGATGAAAAATATTTTGCAAAATAAAAATACACGAGAGGTTTTTGTGATGGCATCCTTTGGTAAAAATATTCGTTAGGCGTTTGTCATTGCTCACTTCATTCATCAAATCGTCAATAATTACGAGATTTCGAATAGATGGGTTAATGTTCTCTTCCAAATCCTGAGGTAGTCCTTCCACAAATGAAATATTTGGTACGGTAACCATCATCTCGTCATATGCAGGTTGGTGCATGCCATAACACCATATAATATTCTGAGGAACCCCATCGAACATAACATCAGCATTTTCTAAGAGTCGTTTAACGAACTGAGTTTTCCCACAGCATGTCGGCCCGGCGATAATGGCTCCAAAAGGATGCTTTAATCTTGTGTCCATCTCAACAACAAATGAACCAACTTATTTATCGACTGCTTTATATAACTTTTTTTTTGATGGAATGAGCCAGTCGCATTTCCTCTTATTATATTCTTGAATAATTTTATGTTTTTGAAGTTTAGCTTCTTGTAAATACGGTTTTCTCTGTTCCGTTGACAGCTCATGAACTTGGGCTAGATGATTGGAAAGTTTCACTAAATATTTTGACCCACAATTGCGTAATGGACAATTTTTACACACGCGCTGACTCATGTTCGTACTTAAAAGACTTGAACAAAATGAGTTTCATATCTGAAAATTTGAACTTTTAAATAAATTTCGAGGGACAAAAGGGAGAAAGGGGATAATCGGGACATTTAATAGAGACGCGTGTTCACTCATAAAATATTTTATTGAATGAGTAACTAAAGGTGTTATACTTACAGCTACATGTTTGGTCTATATGTTATTGATAAGCACCTAATATAAAAAATCAAGGAATATTAAATATCTTATCCAATAAAGTGTTGATTAAATATCTAAAGGGATGGTTGATATACCATCACTCAAAACCTTACGCTTAGGATAGAAAAACGAGAAACCATCTCTTACTTGTGAATACGTGTAGACACTATTGCTCACAACTCTAAAGCCTCTATTGATACCTGAATCAATGTCTTTGTTGAGCAAAACATTCAAATATTTCTCTTTATCGATGCAATTATTACTTTTACTGACACCTTTACATGAAAACTTGTCTATATGACCAAAGCAATAATAGGTTTTTGAACACAACCCAATAATCCCGTCCCCCTCCCATTCCACTTTGAAGAGACCTGGAGTTCGTTTATCGTAAGCTCTATGTTCCTGGGTATCTGTTCGTGGAAACCAGTTTGATTTATCATCCAAATACTCCACTTTTAACTCAGGCTTTACAAGTTGGTCTATGCTTTCTCCTGCTAAAGCTATATAAGCTGAATCGGTATCCATTTCTACGTATTGAAAATTACATCTATCAATATATTTATCCAAACAATCATAATAAAATTGTAGCATCCTGAGTTTGGCATATTGATATACAAAGAAACCAATTTGTATTGGCAAATCAAACTTAATTTTCTTTTTACAAGACTGTATTTCATATGTTTGTTCATCTATTTGCTCTATTCCTCTAAAATACATTGTGTTCACCAAAGGTGGAGCTTCGTCTTCACTACAAAACTGTATATCCCTGTGCTTCTCTTTGTTGGTTATTGTCTTCCCATAACTGGAATTACCAACCTGTTGAGATGGACAAGAACAATTGAGTTTCAGTGATACCGAATTACTTTCTCTTTCGCTTCCCTTTCATTGTTCTCTCTTTCTATATATATTTTTATCTTTTTATAAATTATGCTTAGTGTTACTCACCAATTTCATAGTTTCTGCTATGATGGCTTTACTTGGATCAACGTCACCTGCCCTTCTAGCGTTCGAAACAGCATCACCAAATGACTTGAAGCAGGCTTCAGGGGTGTATTCGATAACTTGATATACTTTGGTGACCACCAGTCCATGTTCAAGGTACCATTTAAGAAGAGGAGTGGCAAGGAGTATCTTGGTACCACGATTACTACCGATCAAACTTTTCCTTGGTTGGTTCATAATATTTCTCTCTTCAGCGAACTGTTTCATGAAATCACCGATATCATCACGATTGATTTCAGCGTTTTTAAATATGGGGCACATTTCAGAAAACTTTTCACTAAGATGGTCTGGAACGTGAATATCGCACTCCAAGCAACCAAACAACTTTCCGTCACGCACATGTTTGAGTACCTCATCTTCAGTCATGCTGTACTTTTTGTCTAGTGGACGGCGAAGATTGTCTTGAATAAACTGTTGAATTGCTGGGTTGTTCTTCTTTTCTCGATACCAGTCACACTCCCATTTCTCGACTACAGTGTACCCCAGATCCTCTAGGTATTGTTTGTTCTTTCTTGTTGTTTCATAAAGTTCAGCCATGGACTTTCCACATCGTTCGTTTTCAGTTTTGCCTCTGGTAAGGTAACAATTGTGACCGTGGTAATAACATCCTGTGAAAAAAGTGCATGAAATCAATACAGAAATTAAAAAGAAAAAAAAAATAGAGCGAAATTAACTTACCTTGAAATTGAAACACAGTTCGAGATGGGCCGTGGAAACCATCAACGGGTAGTGCTCGTTGTCCAAGCCTTTTTTCAGTGTTGTTGTATTGATGACGAATGGGCATTCCTCGTGTGTATGATTCCCACTCTAACCACTCTACTGCCAACTTTAAAGAAAATTGAGGTTTGAAATCATCAGAGGCTAGTCGTCTTGAGTAGCAGCCTGTAGGCATGGGTTGCATAATGGCCCATAGGTAGAGTGCGTTGGCGTCATAGCCAACTACATTTTGACAAACTTTGGGACTTTCACTTCGGCTTTTCATCTCTTGTTCACGGATAAACGTTTTCCCTTTCTCGTGGTAGCGATGAAAGATGATAGATGGTCCCCCGACATTGTTATCTCTCATGAGATAGAATAGATCAGAGTCTTTCTGGTTAAACAACGTAAAGTAGGTCTGATTGGGAAGCGTAGAGAACAGATATTTCATAGTTAAGCCAGGTACACTGAGTCCATCTTTAAACATGTCAATATGACGATCTTTCCAAAAGTCACACATCTTGTCTAAGGCTTCAAGGAAGGGCTCTACGTCTAAGTTATTATACCAGATTAAAAAGTCCTTAAATGTTTCCATACGCTCTTCCCCCCACACTCTTTGACAATATTCATAATCTTGTTCAGATATATTAGAGCTGGTTAATGACGAATAGAAATCTTGATGAGATGGAAGATGAGGTTGATCAAGTTTATCAAGTGAAGTCATCCATTCATAAGGAAAGAATCCTTTCTTTTGCTTGCACTCGTAGGCTTTAAGAAACTGAGAGTAGCTAAATCCAGGAGCTAAATAATTAGTAATGTCAAGGAGCTTGAAATCTTCTGTTTTTAAACACATAAAGTTATTGTTCTTTTTTACGGTGAACTTAAGGGGATTGTTTTTGACCAAGTAGGGAAAAATGTATTTCTTGATAGCGTTGATATCGTACCTGCCTGAGTTGAAACCCAGAACAGGAAGTTCTTTCAAGTAATCCTCTAATAATGACTTTAAATTGGCTATTATTTTTTGGCCATGGCTAGATTCCTCGTTACCGTTGTCATCATCATCATCATCCATGTCAGAGTCTGAACAGTTTTCATTTGTCAACTCGTTAGCTACTTCATCAAGTGCTTCAAATATGGATTCATAACTTTGTAATAATAGATGATAGCTGGTGTTACTGATTTCACTTAGGTACTCCATCAATCGTTTAACTAAGGCTTCAGAGTCACCATCCGTAACAATGCAGTATGGATGATCATATCCTGGAACGTTAGAAAAAATAGAAGCACTCAACAGTTCGTGTTTTTTCTCCCATGTCAATTTATGTGTATTGTTAAGGTCGTGGTTATGTTGAAAGTAACACTCCAGGTCAAAGGCGGCTCGGTAGGGAAAGTAACGTAGATTCTCAGGTACAACAACTCCAACATCTTCTAGTCGCTCGAAGACATTCTTGGCTGTCTTGTAGGTGCTGCCGGGAAAGACGTGTTTTACTTTTCCTTCACAGGTGATTTCATGTCGGTTAAGCATAAAGCCATCTTTCCAAAACTTGCCACATCGGGAGCATAAATACGATTTGGAATAAACTTTCATATTTTTTATATATGAAAAGTGATTCCCGTGGAGATTGAGATAGAGCGTGGAGGGATGCTTTCGATGCGATCTTTGAATGAGTTGTGCGGTGACCTCTCTTTGTTCATTTTCGTCGTTTTCGTCATCATCATGAGAGGTGGACTTTACCAGGGAATAAACATTTATATTAACTTCAAAAAGGGTTTCGAGATCAGGCAGGCTTTCCAGTGTCACACCGTTGAATTCATCGTCTGGATAGGTTTGTTGATACCTGAAAATAATCAAAAAGAATAATCTTAATAGTCTTTTACACTCGTACAATTTATTACATACAAAATGACACAGACTGGATGAAAAACATTGCATACAAATAAATACAGCATATTGAACCAAATATGACTACAACAAACGACGAAATGACATTGAATACAAAACATAGGTAAACATCCATATATTCTAAGCAAACTTTTCATACAGCTGTTTAAAGTACATAAAGTTTACTTACCTTCGATAATACCATTTTGCTTCTCTTTCCAAATTTCTTGGATGGCACCCATTGTGAAGTGAAAGTGCGCGGAAGAAGCATAGGTTGTCTGAATAGGGTTGACCAGTCTTTTTCTCACAGTCTAGAGGCACGATACCGCGGTTTTCGACGATATAATGTGGAAGGCATTTACCACGACCAATGGGATGACGAGGGATGTTTGTAATGAAAAAAGTGATGTTAGTGATACTATCAACTGTCCACTTGGATGATGGTCGTTGTTGACGAGCCCATTCTAAGATATCTAGATTTCGTAATTCGTTTTCAATCGGCTGTAGGTCGCTTTCGTTGACCACTTGGAAAGGTGTTTCAAATACATTATTATTGTTTCTGGATGCATAGTAATATTGTACTTCATCAGTAACAGTGTTTCGTAGTATATATCCAAAGGATATATTGAGCTTGAAGACAGTGAACTGATCTCTGAAAACTTGGTGAATATAACTGATAAGATGGTCTGGGTTAAGTGAAGGAAGGCGATAGTTATACCAGTTGGACAATCTGTTATCTCGCGAGAATCGCGTTCTTATTCTGTTCCAGTGTCGATGGTATTCGGTGTTGGTAGGTCGTTGGTCTGGTAAAAGATCGGATATTTTCACAGGATCTTCAGCCACAGGAAACCTTCTGGGCCGATTAGGTTCGCTTGCCGTTCTCGTTTTCTTGCGTTGGGGACCTAGCAAAACGAAAAAAAAAATTTCAGTGTATTATTCATGAGTTCACGGGACCAAACATTAATTTAACTTGATTCCTTTTTGAGACAGCTAATCCATCATATGTTTACACACGATACACTATTGTTTACACACTGGACATGAATCGCTTATCAACGTGAATAATTACAAAATTCGCTCAACTTTGACATATTTTTATATTTCCCACATAACGCAACATAATGATTATGCGTGTTTTAAAAAATAGCAAAAAGAAAAAATTATCAACATACCTGTGGAATCATCGCTTGGTAGCTTTCTCTTCTTTTCTTGAATGGAGTGTTCTTTTACGTGTGCATTGAACGTATTTTTCTCGGAGAAGGTTTTATTACACTTCCCACATTTGAATTCTTTTTTCGTGTTGTGCTTCGAGTGGACGGTTTTCAGATGTTTTGATAGGTCTGAATTTCTCTTGAAACCTTTAAGGCAGTGTGGACACTTGTGGCTTTTCTCCTTGTCGTGTTCCCGCTGGTGGCGCTTGAAAGTCTTTAAATTCGTGAATGTTTTCTGGCATTTTGAACATCGATAGGAGCTGGATTGGTCAGTTTGCTGTCCACCTCCACTCTGAGTCGTAGGCCGGTTCTGTAAAAATAGAATATGTGTCTTTAGACTTAAATTTTTCATTCACTTGAAAAGTAAAATCAAATATATTATGGAAAAACCGACGAAGAAGATAGCACTTCAAAAAAATAATGCTTACCTCATCTGGAAACATTAAAGCCATCATTCGATCCACGACCGCTGGAATTTGATCACTTGGGATCTCGTTGTTTAAATAGTATTGCTCGAAATCCTGTAGATTGGTAAACTGATCCATTTCGAAATTTTCAAGTTGAAGACCTTGCTCGGATAAAAAGTGGACGCCTTCACCAAGCTCCTCTAATTTTATAGACCTTTTTTAATTCTACAAACAACAAAACTTGCCTAGACATGCTGGGTTGGGCAATCGCTACTCCACCCTTTTCATAGGCTATACATTTGACACAAAACACGTGTATAAACATCTCACACCCAATATTTGTATAGCTCTTACCGAGTCACGATGTCTTGACTGTTCTATTCCCGCCTTTTAGCGTAGAAGCTATCAAAATGATAATTTTCTTAACACTCGCTCCCGCCTTTTCGATAATCTATGAAAATGTTATGACATTGACGTCATTTCCTATCAGTTTGAGACCAATCAGGACCGCGAACGGGTCAGGCGCAATGCAAATAAACTTTCATGTCATTTCCTGATTATCGTATCGACCAATCAGAATCGTCACGTTCAGGCGCGATGCAAATAAACTTTCGCGTCATTTCCTGATTATCGTATCGACCAATCAGAATCGTCACGTTCAGGCGCGATGCAAATAAACTTTCGCGTCATTTCCTGCTGATCGTATCGACCAATCAGATCGACTTCCGCCTTAGGATCCTAGCCACTGATGACGTCAGTGGGGGCCGAGAAAAGGGGCTAATTCCATGCTTAATATACTACTTCCAGGCTTTGCTTTTTTGTGCAATATCTATACACCAGCTTTAAACCCATATTCTGTGACCTCATGACCCTATCATTTCCAATCTTTTGAAACAGTATTAAAAAATAGTTAATAAGTTCAGACCACTGAAAGTTTGACCGACAGGCAGGGGCTGATGAAGAGCCCCCTAAAAAGAGGGGGCTAAGATTCGAAAATACATGAGACTAGTATAAGAAAAAGTTTGGGGCTAAGATTGGAAAATATAAGAGACTAGTATGGGAAAAAGAAAGTGGGGGGACTGTAGCTCCCTCTGCACCACCCCCTCCACAACCCTTGATAGGAGATAAAGCATTACACACTTGAAAGTGTGAGGTAATGAAAAACGATTTTGTCTTTTTTACACATGGAAGGAATAAACCTTCTACTGCAAGGCTTTTAATGATAACCGGTCATGATGCCCCCTTGTCATGATGCCCACAGCCATGACGCCCCCACATATACCATGACGCCAACGTCCTTGGAGTTATACTATGAAATATTGTTAAACTTCTCATTAAATAAGTGTCAATAGAGACTGGGGGCATCATGGTTTATGCTGGGGGCGTCATGGTAGTACAGACTGGGGGCATCATGTTATATGGGGGGGGCGCGTCATGGCTGGGGGTGTCATGACAAGGGGGCGTCATGACCGTAAACCCTTTTAATGTAGCTATGTGATTAAAGCATTTCATATAAAAACAACAATACTGTACCTGTGACGTTGTATAATAACCAGAAGCACTATCAAACTGAAAACACAATGTTGTCTCAAACAACCTGTTCCCAAATGCAATTTTACCCTAAAAGATAAATACAAAATACATATTAAAAAATTATTGATACACTGTTCTGCCACACATAGGGTAACATCTGGCCACAATTGGAACTTGTCTGGTTAAAGTGGACCTAACCTCCGATACAAGATTTTAGTATTGTTTCAACACAAAGTAAATAATTGAATTGTAAAATATTTATTTGTTTGAATGTTGCATCTTTAAGTTATGAAGGTTCATACTTTCATTATGTTAATGTTAATGTTAAGGCTTCATGAAATATACGAATTTTAACTGATTCACAAAAATGGTATTTAAAAAGCATCATCATTATACTCAAGGTTCCCACAATATTTTAAATTTGATGTCCCATATATAATGGCTATAGTGTTAAGCATTAAAAATGAAAACAAATACACTCAAAAGCCTGTGGTAACGTCACAGTCAGTAACATTATGGAAGTACACATATGCATAAACCTTCATAACTTAAAGACGCAAAATCCAAATGAAGAAATATTTCACCATTTATCTAGTCACTTCATGTAGAATCAATACTGAATGTATTGCACAAGGGATTAGGTGCCCATTAAATATTTGCCATATGCAGGTCATTTTGACTGGTCAGTTGTTGAGTAGATAAGTTATATAACTTCTATCCATTAGTAATTGAAATAATATTGTTTGAAGACTACTAAAAAACATTGAAATAAGTTCCCCTTCTTAATGAATATGATAAGAGCTTAGTAAATTGTCAGAATAAATAAGATTGCTGTAAAGTATGATTGCTTGATTATTTGTTTAATTGGTAGCAATAATTGTTACTTATTAAATGCGATGTCCTATCAAAGTACTCAAACACAACTTAAACATGCTTAATTTACACAAGGACAAACAGAAACCATAAATATGTGTTATGTGTAACTTATTTGTCTGAGATAATGCCTTAAGATTATAGAGAACATCACTTACGGTACTGATGTCAAATTTAATAGCAGGCACCAATTCCAGCACCCACTGAGGTAAACCACTCCTTACTTGATCATTCTGAGGTGATTTCTCCCTGGGAGAAGAGTATTATTAATATGTAATGATGAAAAGGTAAATTATACGCCGTGAAAAAGATGAAAAAACTGATGATGGACGCTAGTCCTTCGTCGGAGTAAAATTATTATTATGTAGATGATTATGATTATTAGTGTGATTATTAGGACTGAATTTTCATGACAACTACAGCTGTAGTTACCTCATGCAGCACACTAATCAGAAAACTGAGAATGTGTAGACCGCATAGCACTTATGAAATACATGAAGATATAGGACTAGCGTCCGAAATGTCAGTAAGTTTTTTCATCTTTTCACGGTGTATAATTTACCTTTTCATCATTACTGATATAGAAATATAGATAAGTTATAGTGCTTGGGAATGAGGTTATTCCGGGCAAAAGACCCTTGGAATTAAATTTGGAAAAATTAATTTCCGACCTCACTGGGAGTCGAACCCACGACCTTTGGAATTGTGCTACCGATGCTCTACCAGCTGAGCTAGAGGTCAGACTGAGAGCAGGCTTGGGTGAAATAGATGTTAGGTAGTGGTAATCAGAAAAATATTAAAATTGAATCTTAGAATGAAAACCAATTCTTAAGATTTAAAATTGGCTGGCACACACAGTAAGCTGTGCTTTACTATCAGTGTAATGTCCAAGTAGCACAGCCAATTCAGCATGGGCCCAATTATGTCCAATTGTTTTCAAAACAATTTTTTTAACAATTTTTTTTCTGAAACTCATTTTTGACTAGTGAGAGATTTTTTGTCGTTGTGAATATAAGAATCAAGGGTGGGGCCGGTATGGAGGTAGTGACCATCACTTCCTTTTGATATCTTAATTATATTCTCATATGTAAATCTGTAAAATATATGCAGCGGTTTATTTTATAACACCTTTACTTTGCCATTTTTTATTTCTAGACATATAATATATATTATAAATAATTTGATTTTTTTTTTATCATATCAGCCTCAGGGCACAAGAAAGGATTTTGCTATTATGACTTTAGCCACCCTTTGTATCTTTCCATCAGTAATGCAACAATGAAACACAACATGTAATCAATGGTATCTGATTATAATCTATCAGAAGGTATGTTGCAAGAAGAACAATACTGTGTTTAATATGCAATTTCAGTAGCAATTGGCTGTGTTTGGTGTAATGTGTTATGCAATGTCAGTAGGAATGGGCTGTGTTTGGTGTAATGTGTTATTATTGCACTTGATTTTCTCAAAGTACATACCTGTCCTTTTTAGAGGTGTCTGAAATATTGTGGATGTTTTGAGTGGACTTGGCAGCATCTTCAATCAAATCAATAACAAAGAGTCAACTAACATTCAAGGTATTCACTCATTATGGCTTTCTCATATTTTCACCATCAAAAGACTCTGTCATTACCTCCATATCTCTCTGCCTTATACAGATCCTGTAATCTATCATAAATTGTTGATCTGTTGAAAGAGTTTATAAATACACTCACTATTAATATTAAACTTGAGCAGGTAGCAAAGGTGGCAAAGGCTTCTAACATGCCAATAATTACTGATCTTATCAAAATCCATGATTGTTTTCAGTCTGCATTATCCCAACGAATGCATAGACTGAGGAAAATCAGACATATTTAGTGTGCTTCAAAAACAATAATTATACTAGATAATCACTTCGGCATGCAGCATTCGTAGATATAATGCAGGCAGCTTCGGGCTACGTCCCACTACTAGCAACAACCCAATGAAAATACCATTAATTAAACGTGAAAAAGCTGTGATCCTGTTTAATGAATATCGCATTTTGAAATTCATGGCCTGCTTGTGAGCCCATGAATTTACCATATTTTTTTCTAAGGGCATGGAAAACATTTTAATGGCCATTAAAATACAAAAGATGGCCTTCAATGGCAATGAAAATACTATTAAATTTAACAAATTTAAAACAGTTTTCCATGTTAGATACACTGATCTAAACACGCAGGATGTTGAGAGAACACGAGAGAAGCGTAGCAAACCAAAAAATGTTCTTCATATTGCAAAGAAATGATTTAAATAATACTGGGAAGGCCGAGGAAAAATACTGTCCTGGTTTGCTACATTTTTCATGTGACAGACGAGATGGGTGAGGATTGTTCATATGGCAGTGATAAGGAACTCAACGTCTACTTTTCGAAAGAAATGTAAGCATGTCAAAGGAAAAAACTGGACAAAAGTACTAGAATAATTACTTTGAAGAGAAAGCTGTTGCTTATGTTTTTGATTGCTTGTAAAATGAATTTATACGGCCTCAAAAACATTGGAGAAAAAATCGAGTCGAATGAACAAAGACTTCTTTGAAATTTGTTGAACTTTTGTTATCAACAGACAACAGAATTGGTTTTGCTTTTAAAATGTAAGTAAGATCTTTAAGTAGACTTGGCCTGTTTAGTGTTTTTTTGGGGGTGGGGATGCGAAATAATTTGTTGACTTATTCATATAATTCGAAGCTTAAGTTAAAAAAACAATGATAAATTTTATGAAGTTGTATGTTGTCGACAGCTTTTTCGTTCAAATTCCTTTAAGTCAAGAGAAAGATAGAAAATTAGATTTAAAACATCAAAAAGCACAAATCTTTTTAAACCTCATTATCCTTTAATGAGGAAATATGAATAAGATATTCACAATGTTTGACAAAATTGGAGAAAACACAGAGAAAAGGGAGATAAGTTAAATAGATTGTTCAAGCATTCAAAAAGCGAGTAAAGAATTCGCTTGAAAAAGTCCAGTAAATATTTTTCTCTTAACGTTTATTTTTCCAAAGCAATGTTCATATTTTTGATGGCACAAGAAGTAAACAACCCGAAAAAACTGCTGCGATTGTCACTTTGGGAAGAGTGAAAAACTTTCTGAAAAAAATATGATGACGTGAGCATTTTAGATACTCTCATCTACAATGGCTTTTCGACTAATCAGAGCGTGCGTTAGAACTCAGTTATTTTAAAAAGTGGAAAATGAAATGACCATGAAAAAAGAGTAATGGGCATGAAAATTAAAATTTTATGGCCATGAAATTACCATCAATAAAAAATTAACTTTTCATGAACCATAAATACTTTTTAATACATGTACATGAGGTACATGTTAGATGAGGCAATGTAAGCCGTGGCTTCGAGGGTTTTCTCTGGGTTCTTCAATTTCCTCCTTCCTTAAAAATCAACATGTGAGTAGAGGGTCTAGTGTCTTATAGAGATGCTTGCCCCTGAGAAAAATACTATGACAAAAATAGTTCTCTGATAAATATTCTTCACATGTTCTGATACTGTATTATTTCTCTCTGAGGTGAATATCTCTTAAAATTTAAAATACTTTTACTTACCTATTATATACATGATATTCAAAGCAGTTTATCCAAATACTGAGTCTTTGATCTTTCAGCTCATTTTCTATTTCTAATAATGAAAAGATTTCATCATGAACAGGGGCGGATTTAGGGGAGGGCCTAAGGGGCCGCGGCCCCCCTTTTGCTGAATAAAAAATGGACAAAAAGTGGAGAGCAAAAAGAAAGTATAGAAAAAAATCCTAGTCAAAATCCCTTAAAATGCAGGAAAACACATTTCTCAGGATCTGAATTTCAAAATTTTATGGGAGAGCATGCCACCAGACCCCCCTCGGTCGATGGATACAGAACTGAATGTCCCCCCCTTTCTGAAGTACCTGGATCCACCCCTGATGAATGATAAACATATTACAATAAGAGCTAGACGTGTCATCCTGCCTGGAGCTCAGCAATTTTCCCGAGAAAAGTATGCTTGAAGAAACACATCTTTGGTAAATGTAATTCAAATCATTCAAAATAAAATAAAATAAAATAAAATAAAATAAAATAAAATAAAATAAAATAGAGTTCTTTCTAATCCTTTGTTTTTTGCATATGAAATACAAAGGGAAAAATTTCACACTTAATTCCAACTTAGTATTGTATTTGTATGCATGTCGAATTAGTACAAACTAGGAAAATATCTATAATATTGATTATGAACTTACTGAAAAAATTAACCAAAAATGTGAATCGACCCAATAGTGCAGGGCAACCGTGACGTCATAAAAATGAAGACAAAGGCGAAATTCATACAAACGAACTTACAAGTTTACTTTCGGCAGATTATTTTCACAGCCGATCGCAGTTGATCTTAGTTTACATGGGTTATTATCGTAACTTTGAGTAAAAATAATAAAATTGGTTTGTATAATCCTTGTAGCGATTAAACAGAATGCAATGTTTGTCTGAATCTTTAAGATATTTTTAGAATCAGTGCACTGCGCTATTGAGCTATAAGATTTCTCATTTGATGAATAAGACATCGTCTCTTATTTGTAAGGGATGAGCTTTAAGGAACAGGCAACAAAGATGATGGACGTAGCAGGGAAAGTGTCCAGAACACACAGAAAATACCTAAAGACTTATGGCTGCTGACAAAGGCTTTGACATCAGTAGTGGCTAGTGTAACACTGAAAACATTATATTATATTTACACCAGTTTCTATTTATCAAATTAAATTAATTAAATTAATTATACATATTGAAACATATTAATTAGATTTTGAAATAAAAATTGCGAAGAAAAACTGCTTATTTCATTATTCAGTAGTGGACTAGATAATTTTCATGCAAATTACCCTATGTAAAACAAAGCCTATGAAAAACAAAGCTATTGGAAAAACAAAGGATACAAAAGAACTCTAGTATATATAATATAATATGTATATAATAATATAATAAGAGCTAGACAATATGTCATCCTGCCTGCAAAAGACAATGAAGGAACAAACCTTTATCTGGTGAAACAGGCACATATGGCTCTCTATAGTCATCTTCTGGGTTAAATGGTAACCAGTACTTAAATATTGCATATCCATCCACAATCCTGTAAATGTAGAATTTCTCATCTTCATATAACACACACTAGACTGAAGGCTTTATATAGGTAATAACATTAACAACAATTAAATTTATACATTATTCAGTATAAGCACTTGGAGCCCAAGCTAAGTTTTCTGGTGTCTGGTTTGCATAATGATGGGAAACAGCAACTTCTCAAAGGAATACAATTGGTATTATTGGCATTTAAATTTGCAATATTACTGTTGTTTCCTTCAAGTTCAAATTCAAGTTTCAAGTTCAAGTTTATTTTTACAAAATAATGACTATATATACACAATTTATCAACCTCCCGCAAATAGCATAAAAGCTAATCTAGGCGGGAGGTGATATATTACTTTATATAAATATTCTATAGAAGATTTACAAATAAAATGTGACGATAAACAAATGAAAAACTAACAGTTTAATTAAAATAAAGAAAACTAAAAGGTGAAAAAAGAGAAAAAGGAAAAATGTACTAACCAAGTATTGAAAATCAAGAAATAATTATTTATAAATAGCCGCAATATATAAAGACTCAGTCTGAGACGTTCAAAGTATAATCTAGTCTGTCTACAATAGTGGTGTCAACATAGCTATCGTCTCTTAGGAGAAAATCAGATAGTGTTTTAGGTAATATTATTTTAAACTTCTTCTTTTTTAATTCAAGCAAATTGCTCAGTATCTTATTCCATAACCTAGCTCCAAATCTTGAAAATGAATTTTTTTGTACTTCAAGTTGAGATTTTTTAATATAGAAATTTCCTGATGATGAGAATCTTGTGTTGTATGAGTGAACACTCGAAGCAAGGGTAAATCGATTTAGAATATTAAGAGGTGCAAGCTTATTTTCAATATCATGCATTAACTGGGACCGATTCATAGTAGAGGAAATTAATTGGTAGTGTATTAGCTCTGATAAAAAGAGGAATGGCATGTTGGGATCTATCAGTGAAGTACATTAATCTAAGAACTCTTTTTTGTAGAAGAAGAACTCTGTTTAGGTGAATTTGTGCAGCTTGTCCCCATGAAGTTAAGCCATAAGTAAGATAAGGGTGAATCAGAGATTGATAAATATTATGGAGAGTATGGAGAGGAACGAAATGTTTTGCAATTATTCCTACAGCTTTACATATTTTTAGTGCAATATAATCTATATGATGATTCCAAGAAAGGTTGTCATCTATCAGAATTCCGAGGTATTTAACAAAGTCTTTTCTTTCTTGATTATTATCTGCAGCTTTGCCAATCACTTCACTCTGTTCATTGTGGGTTTGTGCATTAAAAGAATTTTCAGTAGCATTGCTTTGTATACATGCTCAATAATACTCACTCCTCTAAGTTTGAATAAAACTTTTAAATTGTCATATAAACTTTAGAAGTAATTCAATTATTAAAGTCATCAACATCAAGGAGTACACAAGTAACCTTGAGGATGGGGGAGACCTGATGGATTACGAGCATGAGAGTCAAGTATCCTAAATCTCCTATCGCCATTACATCAAATAGCTACTGTATTACATTGAATAGTTAACAAGAATGACTGGTAATTTTCTCTAATTAAAATTTTGCAAAGAGACCTGCATTCCTTTGATAAATATGGCTTTTTATTGGGATGAACAAATACAGATAATTATACAGCTTTTTTGAATATGTTTTAGTTATGCTGTAGAGAGTTTGCCAAAGTTTTTGTTGACACATTTATGAAATGTTTTCTCTCATCAGACCGCCAAGCATACCCCAGACTGCCGAGTAGGGCAAGCTTACACACTTTCGACAACATTGATAGATAGACTGATAGAAAACCGAAACCTGGACTCGGTCTACCAAAGGTAGCCCAAGTAATGAAATTAATAAAAATAATTATGAACTTTAGCAGGAACTCTTGAAGTTCCAAAGTGGATGTGGAACAGGATTATACTGTAATGTGAAACTGGATGTATCTAATGCTTTAAGGGACCTTTTTAGTAGGTTGAACCGATGGTTGTCAAACCGATGATTCCAAGCAGCCAGGTCTCAAATGTCCAGTTCTATAGAACTGTTATACTAAATTCTTAAACCTAATAGAACCGACATATTTTAGACCTGGCAGCTTGGAATGGTCATTTTAACTTAATGGAAAGTGCCAAAAACCCCTATAGCAGTTTTACAGTGTAGGAATAAAAGTGTTGCCAAATCTCTAGTGCACAATCTAGGTACAACATATGTGTGCAATTGTTCCCTAGGTTGTAGTTGGCCTGGTGCCTAAGCTTCCTAGCCAAGCAATTTACAATCATGGGATCAGTGGTGGTTTGCAATAATGTAAACACATACTGGGTAACCAGTGAATTCACCCACGGAGCAACTAGCCCACACCAATTTGCCCACATATAAAATCATCAATCATGTGTTTGCCATCTCGCCCATATTTAGATTTACTTTAAGAAATATCTAACTGTAATAAGACTAAATTAAAGTAGTTTGTAATTTACCAACCTTACTTGACACTTAAGCTCAAGACTTCAAAACGCAAACTTTTTATACGCCATAACTCACAAAAACAATTTATAAACTGGTACCTATAAACCAGTGATATGATATGCTGCCTAATATACAACTGTTGTTTTTTTATATTTTATAGCATCTTGAATAGGTTAGTTTTTTTTACATAAAAGAATAAACTTTACATAAAATATTAAGCACAAAATGTCTTCTTATTTGAGTGGCCATGGTACAAAAAGCAGGAAATTCAGCCCTTGTTTCTCAGGCAAATTCTTATTTCAGCTTCTCGAATTCACTGAGTTGTAACAGAGGATGCTTTAGGAGATTTAGGGACTGTAAGAGATTTCAATAAAAAAAGAAAGACCAGTTAATCAGATCCTGCTTGATCCGCGAAACATAACTTCGTTAGTTACTTACTTTTATTTATTTCATTTATTTACAATTTAACTAGTCTTTATGTTCAATTAATTAATTAGCCAATACACTTGAACATGCAGTTGTTAAGAATAAATATACCATAGATCACTTTTCTAACTCGTTCATTGAAACACCCCTACTGCCAAATTCCATTCACTTGTCTACTAACTCATATTTATGGAGAATATAATAAACTAGATATGATATTATCAAAAATGAACAGAAATTACATTTACATAAATAATACATTTCATTTCTTATGAGTCAGTTTTTAGGTTTTGTTTGAACTTTGTTACTTTAAATCATCTTAATAACTCTTTTCATAGTAACTCTATACCCAAATCTAAGCTAAATTTATCACCAACAACTTTTCACTGCAGATAAAACTATGAAACTCAAGTTTACTGGTTTGTTTACCAACATTAACATAGTCTATGGCATGGCGTCTCTAGTTTATAAGTTGTTTTGTGCATTAATGACTCAGTTAATTCAAGATGCTGAAATGAGAAAGGAGGGCTAAATTTCCTGCTTTTCGTACCATGGCCACTCAAACAAGAAGACATTTTGGTTAAAAAGTTTTACATCAAGCTTATCCTCTTATTTTTCTTGTTTTAAAACTGATTCCAGATCTGTAAAATTTAAGAAACCAACTAGGTGGCATTTAATATAAAAGCTATGGCATCACTCAGAGGCATCCTTCGACATATAATAACGGATATAAAAACTTTGTGTTATTCATATGTCAAGTAAGCTTAATAACAATAAAAAAGTCTTGAAGTAACTCATCTGAGGTTTAAAAACATTTACATTTACATTGTTTTATGAGTTGTTTTGTTCATTAGAGATTTAGATGGGTAGGGGAGTCTGATAAGGCGTATAAAAAGTTTGCGTTTTGAAGTCTTGAGCTCAAGTGTCAAGTAATAAGGTTCATATTTGGTAAATCACAAATTACTTTAATTTAGTCTTCAAAAATTCATTTTCAGGGTACTGTACCGTAATACAATACAATACAATACAATATTTTATTTACATTCTCTTTTACATTTTTAAAATACTAAGCTTCTAATTACAAATTAATCGGTTAATTACATTTTTCTTTTCTCATATTTTTGTTATTAGTTAAATTTTTTTAGAATGTCAGTGTCTAATTTAACATTTAGTTTTCGAGTTAGACACTGTCATTTTTAATTGTTTTTTATCAAGAATACACAAAATATGTTAACTACAATACTAAATAATATGAAACAAATAAATAATTAAATATAAATAAATAAATCTAGCCATATAGAAGAGGTTATTTAATCCAACTAATCTAGAGTATATATTTATAATTGTACTTACAATATCATATATAATTGTTTTGGTAGTTAATTCGAAGATGAGGGGCATAGGCTTTGCAGCAAATGCTCCTTAACCTTTTTTTTTAACTGAAGGATTTTTTAGCTAATTTGGTTTCAGTTGGAATTTCTTTCCATAGATCTGGTGCTAGAGCATTAATTGTTTGTTTGCCAATATTTGTTTTAACTTTTTGCTTGAGAAGGTTATCGTTTGAGGCATAAAATTTGAAATAAGTATCAAAGATTGATGGAAGCTGCTTTTAGTTACCCACTGGTGAATAAATTTTAGTGATTGTAATTTAAAGAAAAAAGGCTGTAGTAAAGTTGTTTAAGTTGCATAAGAGAGATATAGTGTCGCAATTTTAGAAAAACTCCAGCATTTCTTGATAGGCGTGAGCATATAAAAGAGATGTGGAATTTCCATGATAGACTATCATGGATCATTACTCCTATTAATTAAGTATTTGATGTGGTTTTTCTTCTCAATAGAAATAGATGAGCCCTCTTAGTTTGGAATTTTTATATCTATGTTTTGTGTTAGTCTCTTATGTGGGGATTTAATTATCATAAAGTTAGTTTTTTGAATATTTATTGATAGTCAATTTGTACCATTCAACAACCTTAGTCAACTCACAATTGACCAAGTGTTCCAGGTCTGCCAAATTTGATGACGATGTAAAGATATTCATGTCATCAGCAAACATTATGAAGGACAGCTTTTCTGAACAACTTGTTATGTCATTTATATATATTAAGAACAACAATGGACCTAGCGAACTCCCCTGAGGAATTCCACGTTACTGTTTTCATACTGGATTTAACATCAAGTTCCACATATTGTTTTCTATTTCTTAGGTAATCAGTAAACCATTCAAGGGGAATCCCCCTTATGCCATACTTTTGTAGTTTGGTAAGAATAATCTGGTGGTTGACGGTATCAAATGCTTTTGCAAAATCTAAAAAAATACTGCATGTCAATAGGTTGTTGTCTATTGATTTTTTTAGGCATTCAGTTATTTCTATAATTGATTGCTCAGTTGATCGGTTTTTTCTAAATCCCAAATTGAAATTCATTTAAGATTTGTTGCTTTTCTATATAATTCAGGAGTTGTTTGCAAACTAGTTTCTCAAATATCTGTGTGAATGGTGATAGGGTTGAAATGGCTCTAAAATTTGATGGATCTAAGGCATTGCCACCTTTGTCAACTGGAGTTATTCTTGAAATTTTGAGGGCGTCTGGTACTAGACCTTGTGTAAGTGATTGGTTGAATGTATATGTCAAACGCTTGCTTATTTGGTCTGATGCAATTTTGATACATTGGATAGGGATTCCTATTGAGGACTTGTTAACATTTAAATTATCTATCAGTTCCTGTACTTCGTTAGGTAATATACCCCGAAACATAATGCTATTTGGAAATGACCTGTTAATATATGAGGAAGGGTTTACTTAAGTTGATGGAATTTGTTCTGAAAGTGTTTGTCCAACGGATGTAAAATATGTATTGAGTTGTTCACATATCTGTCTAGATATCTAAGAGTGATTCTTCTTTTTTCTATTTATAAGTGTACCAATAATTATAAGTTTCCATGTCATTTTGATGTTACCTTTATATATAAGAAATTGCGATTCAAAATAATCTATTTTAGCTGTTGACTTTAGTTTGTTATTATTTTTTTTTATTCTTTTCGTTTTTGCATATCCGAATTGAGAAAATGACTTTTAAAGAGCTTTTGTCTTTTTTAATAGAGACTATATAGGATACCTTTAGTTATCCAAGGTCTTTTTAATTGTTTCTTTTTCTTATTTGTAACTTTCCTGATTGGAGAATGTTTGTCTGTGATTTTACTTACTAGGGAATTGTTAAGTTTGTTCATACTTTGGTTAAGATCCTCTTTAACTATGGACTGGAAATCTATTTTTGACAGATGGTCTTAAAATTTATTATTTTCAAATTTCGAGAAATCTCGGTAATATTTTTGATGAATAAAATTTGGTAATTACATTGCAGCAGTGCAAAAGCATGGTAAATGATCTGATATATCCACCAGGCAGATACCGGACTGCAGAATATATAGGAGACTATATAGGATACCTTTAGTTATCCAAGGTCTTTTTAATTGTTTCTTTTTCTTATTTGTAACTTTCCTGATTGGAGAATGTTTGTCTGTGATTTTACTTACTAGGGAATTGTTAAGTTTGTTCATACTTTGGTTAAGATCCTCTTTAACTATGGACTGGAAATCTATTTTTGACAGATGGTCTTAAAATTTATTATTTTCAAATTTCGAGAAATCTCGGTAATATTTTTGATGAATAAAATTTGGTAATTACATTGCAGCAGTGCAAAAGCATGGTAAATGATCTGATATATCCACCAGGCAGATACCGGACTGCAGAATTTTTTCCGGAGTATTAGTGTAGACGTGGTCAATCAATGTAGAAGTGTGGTACATAATTCTAGTTGCTTTTGTAACAACTGGTGAAAAATTACACCTAGATTGAAGAGCATATCTAAGTATTCAGAAGTAGGTTTATTTGTGTTATGATTGAATTGATAAAATGTAAATGAATTGATATTATCACAAAACACAAATAAATTTCTTTTAATCCAATTATTGGAATTTGTACATTCATGAGCAGTTTCTCATTTATTCTATAATATTCAATATTATTGTAGTTATTTATCACTACATTACATTGACCCTCTATGCGAAAAGTGCCGTTGACTTTCTTTTGGACTCAGCTAACGGTCCATCTACAGCATAACCATTAAGCACTTCTCCCAGCGGCAGCTCTACATCTGAGATGCAAATTGACAAGTCGAAGTGACATAATCAAAATCAAAACCTGGTAAATGAATTTTGTTAAGATCACTTGAAGAATAACCTTCATCTTTTACTGAAGCACTTTTACTTACAGCGGCCTCACTTTCCTCTTTATCGGCATGAGTATCTAATATGTTGGTAGGGGTCCCAAAATATTAGATACTCTTTCTTCTTGCAAATGACTCGACATCACAAAATTCTAAAACATTTGAAACATGACCTGTGCCGTCTCTGATTAGTTTTTCTTTCAAACTGCTATTGAATAATTTGGAAGCACACGTTACTTGTAAGCTATGGCTAGTTTTTCTCTTACTACCTATAGCTTTGCAAAGATTTGTAAGGATGGTCCCTAGGGTATGAACACCTACTACAGAATTTTTGTATGCCATCTTATTAGAAAAAGGCTGAAAGTAAAATACTTTCTTGCATACTTCAGGTTTCAAATCCTTCACCAACTAAAAATACTTGCTATAAATCTGACATAAGCAAAGATTATGATTTTTGTTATCATCTTTGTGGCAAATTCTTTATGTTTCTAGTTTTCTTTTTCAGATCTTTGTTTTGGAAGTATTTTCCTTATAAAGAATAAAATTTGAACCAACTATATCACTTAATCTTAACATACTGCGTTCATTTGACCTCAACCCAAAACGTTTCCCATTATAATAATATAATGTATCTAATAAATTCTTATCTGAATTCATTCCCAGATGACCTTCATTCCACATCTTGTTTTCCTCCTCATCAGAGATCACAGGTTTGGCTTGGTTTTCTTGTTCACTATTCCTTTCCTGTGGGTATCTTTCATTTCTGCATCTAATATCCTTCGCAAACCTGTGTAACTTGAAACAGAAAATAGAGGAATTTCAAGAACAATAACAGTACATAAATATATATTGACTTTCCCTACTTACTTTAAATTGGTTTTATCCAACATTTTTTACGTCTGTTCTGTTCTGTTCTTCTAAATATTGTTTCTGTCACGCCACAATTTGGTATAATGTAGGGCCGGGAAAGCCATTCCCATCTTTGTCTGGAACTTCTTGGATAAATTTTCCATCCCAAAAATCCAGTGACCGAGGTTTCATGCAAGCAAATTCTTTCTCAAGACTTTTGATAGCTTCCATATTTGAATACAACCTTGAAGCCTCCCCCAGTGAACATTATTTGTTTACTCTTGTGCTTTTCCAGTCTTCAAACAGCTTTACTGCCCACGTATTCTTATATCTGGTGGATATTGGAATTGCATCTTTCAGGATCTTCCCTTACTCCTCTGAACTTCGAGTTTTCTAAAACGCTTAGCTGGCTGGAAATCATCATCCTCATTCGGCTCCATGTTTGAAATCGACAAACTCAGCTTGATCACATGCATATCTTATAACACATCCCCAGCGACCAAAATAATCAAAATCTTATGATTAATCACGCTTTGTGAAAAACCCTTTATTCTGGCGTAGAGAGCTTGAACAGCCCCAAACTCTTCCCTGCTGAACTCAAATCCCTCCCCAGTTTCAAAGCTTCCAAAATATGTCGCTCAGTTACTTATAATTCTAAGATTTCTCCAGAATAAATAATGAATTTTTGAAGTCATTAAAAGGTCTCCAATTCAGACTTTCGGGATTTCAAAGTCCTTGCAATTAGTTCCAGCTACACCTCGGAATGGAACAAATTGCGCGGACTTTGAAATCCCATCAAGTCCTCATTGTTGGCCTTTAAATATTACTTAATATATGGTTAGATATTTCTTAAAGTAATTCTAAATATGAGCGAAATGGCAAAAGCATGATTGATGATTTCATACATGGGCGAATTGGCGTGGGCGAGATGGTCCGTGGGCGAATTGACTGTAAACCACACACATAGAGGGTAGTTGCTGTCAGATGTCAACCAATTTTAAGCAAGCAAGCAAAGCAGGTCCAGTACACAAACACCAAAATGGTTTTAATGGAATTTCTTTATTGTGGAGTGGCCTTGAAAATGCAAATTTTTCAATAGTGAATGTGTGTGGACTGGAAAAAGGATTTGAAAATGCTATGTATGATAAGGTGTCTTTGGAAATGGAGGAAAAAATGCCATTTTCAAGAACATTCAGATACTACCAGATACCCAAGATACCAGAATTAAAGGGAAAAAACCAATAACAAACACAAATATCTTTTTAAATTATGTTAAGAGCTAAAATATTGGATGTGTCAAGTTTAAATTTTTTTAAAATTTAAAACAATGGACATATAAATTATGAAACAGGGTTTAAAATAATGGCCAATCAGTTTCTGGTCATGATCCAGGCCAAATTAGTTTTAAGTCTGTCACACCTTATTTCTGATTAAACGTAACTTGTCAAAATGAAAGGTAAGGCTAAGATTTGACATGAAAGGCCTTCCACGATTTCTAGCCATTACTTTGACCCTGTAAAACACCTTCACTTATTGGCACACCTCAGACACACACAGGCAAGCTTACTTACCGTATGCTCAAGTCTTTGGTAATATAATTTACATCTCTAAACATGATTTTGCCAGACAAAATGGAAAGGGAAAAGGAACCTAGGCAAAGAAAACAACAAGCAATGAAACAAAGTGATTGCTATCTATTGCATTCAAAAAGAGAATTATTTCTGATATAAATTGAGAACTTCTATAATTTGTGGCACAGCAGTAAACAATAGAGATTTTTCCTCCCTTTTAGATATCAAGGGTGTTGGAATGGAACACACAAAGAAGAAGGACAAAGGTGGGAAGGCTATTACAGTCATGGGGGAGGTCACATATCACTTGGGTACAGGCAAAGAAAGCAGCAAAGGACAAAGTGAGGTGGAGGATAATGATAAAGGGTCTATGTTCCCAAAGGAGCAAAGAAGACTAAATAATTAAGTGAAAACATCAATGTGTGAGTCGAGTTTTTGTGCAAAGATTGTTAGAATGTAATATGGAGTACTATAATATATAAATTTAGGCACTGCCTAAATCTAAATGTGGAGCTCCCAATAGACACAGGGAGCCCAATTTAGATAAAACTGAAAGATGAAAACAAAGTTGGGGAAAACATCTTAAATTGTTTTTCTTCTTCAAGATGAAGATAATGTCTCCCATAATGAAAAAAAACATGAAGTGAAAAAATGCAATCAACATTCACTACATCGTTTTCTTTGCATCTTCGAGTCTATGTTTTTGACCTTACTACTCTTCCGCTTAGGAATTTTGTCACATGTACACAACCCACCACCAGCCACCCCAGGGCTAGTTTTGTTCTTGAAAAATTCTTCCACAAAGTTTTCCATGTCCAACATTTTTATGCTTTTAGTTCCTGATCTATTTTTATTTGAAAAACGATAGATAAATAAAGATAATCCATTACAATATCAAGTTTTAGTGAAATACACCTTGGATGTCTTTCATTAAAATCCAAATTTCAGAGATTTCCAAATTTTTTATGGACAAATCAACACTATGAAAAAGACTTGAAAACTGGTTGAAATAAAGTGAGCAAATTGTGAGCTTACTTTACTTCTTTTACACAATGCTGTTTGGTTATCCATATGAAAAGTTTTGTGTTTTCAAAAGAACTGTATTTTTACAGGAATGAAATTAAGAAAATAAAATGCTTTGTAGCATCAGAGAGAAAACTAGCTGGAGATCATCAAATAAACAAAACCTGGGCCATGGCCTACCCTAGCTCCTATGGCCTACCTTTTTTTCTCATTTTATATTTTTCTTTATAAAATTCATCCTTTGACAAATTCCTCTATCAGAATTCAATCAATGCAGCCATATTTGCTTTATTTCATAAGAGTGGGCACAGAGTTATCAATTGGGTTATTAATTATTATTATTTATTTAATTTGTAAATTTGGCCCTGGATGCCTTGTTTTCAACCACGGTGCGCCATTTTGAAATTTAGGTGTATAACAATTAGTAATCTTAACACTGGAAAAAGCGTATTTTGGCTCAATAAAAGAAAAAACTACAAAACAATCTTATGTTAGGAAGCAAGCTACTGCATGGCTATGACCAAGGAACATTATGCAAATAAATTACATGTTGTTCTTTGATGCCAGTCCCTCCTTATTTAAAATTTAGACTGCTTCTAGATCTTCTGAGAAGCATCGAGAATATTACCATCACAGGGTAAAAACCTGATTCCCAAATTGGGAATTGTTGGCAGTTTCCTTGAATTCCCAATTCAAACACCAATGTTGGGATTCAATATTGTTGGGAATTTCCTTCTAATGCCCAATAGAAAAACACAATTCCCAACAAACTAACATGAGGAATCAGTGCCACGTTCCCAATTTCGTTCTCTCTGGGAGTTGGATGGGACTCCTTTGGGAATTCAAGGAAATTCCCAACAAATTCCCAATTTGGGAATCCGTGTTTTGTCCTGTGTGAGGAGATAAATCAGGATGCTTTGCGGCCAATCTGATTATTGGAATCAGAAATCAGGAATTGTACAAGAGTTATTTTAGATTCCTGTTTCAGAAATCAGAAAACTTACTTTTCAGCACCGTCTAGGCATATTACATGGGCAAAAGTTTGAAGGAGAGAATGCAGGATTTTGGATTTCCGTTTCTCGAATCAGAAATTGCATTTCTGTTTTCTGAATCACGAATCAGAAATCACAATCTCGCTGACATACGACAAAACACCACGTGTAGGGGAGGGTTGACCACACGAAAATGCTCCTACTTCTGGTAACATTATCCAAAATCCAGATTCTCTCCTACAAACTTGTATTTTCGCCCATGCAATAAACCTAGGCAGTGCCAAAAAGTAAGTTTTCTGATTTCTGAAACAGGAATCAAAAATAACTCTGGAACAATTCCTGATTTCTGATTCCAATAATCGGGTTGGCCGCAAAGCATCCTAATTAGATATAATCAACGATTGTTTTTATTATCGCTTACCAATCTCGAAGAATTGCCCATCCTTCATGTACTTGATAGAAATAAGCCTTGTAATGATATACCCCAACAAACGAGAATGATAAAAAGTCATGTAAATCAGCCATAAACTTGCAGAAACGCAAGCGATAACCAGAAGTATTAATCCACCATCTTCTTTTACAGTATTTGGATCAGGAGTAGTCATAGTTGAGACACTTGGAGAAAATGTTGTCAGGTTGTTGTGAGGAATCGACATCGTGTGTTTGGTTATAGTTTGATCGCCATTTATGTTTGATTGGGAATACAATGGTTCTTGTGATGTGAGCAGCAGCTATTCAGGGATGAATTCGAAATGCTGGAGACTAAAAGAAGTAAGAAAGGTTTATGCGATGCAGTCACATTCCATAAGACATCAAACATGCTTTAGATATTGCAGACAACCTAACGCGTTTAACTCACATATTTTTAAAAGCCATCTTAGGTCAGATTCTAGAAGACTTCGAATACATAAATTCTACATGATTCTGATTCAACAGATTGACCGCCATCTTGATTTACCGTACTTCATGGGTGTAAACAGTAGACTCTTCCTCAGTCTCTCGCTCGTCCGCTCCGTCTCCACGCCTATATAATAGCAGTTATGAAACGTCACTCAAAACCGGTCTTTGCCCATGGTGAACGATTGGTGAACGTGGGGAATCAAACTACCAATTATTGGTCGTTTCTCACCATCACACAGGGAGACCAACAAAATAGTTTTTGAAACTACAAAAACAAAATGGCGGACGGCCTTCGAGGAAGAATCGGTGTTTGAGTTTAGGCGAGTTCGCCACCATAAAAATTCCCCACTACTTCTAAACTTATAGCAGAGTTTCATTGGCCTGTTGGCTCCCCAATATGGCGAAAATTCGAATAAGTATCGTCAAGGAACCGCGGGCAAGGAAGAGTTTCAAGACGGAATAGCAAAAAAAACCGAAAAGGAGACTTTGCTAGCAGTGACAGGTTTCCTAACATTATCGATGTCATTTTTTATTTATCGTAGCTATCTTTGAGCGCTAGTATGCTTCAAATAAAAGTTTATAAGATTTTAAACCTTACTACTAGTATTGTAGTTGCATAAATTTATACACCTTAACCTCACCTATAAGTAATTCTATTTATTAAATCGATCGTCGTCTATTTGAAGTAGAAATATCAAAGGTAAATTATATCCGGATACGCGGGTCTAACCTAAATTCCGGTTATATTTTTTTGTGGTATTTTTATAATATGATAAAAATTTTGTGGTATTTTATGTGGTAACTTCGACTTCAGCTATAAAATAATCTACATATATAAACTTATATGCAAAACAGATTATTTCACTGACTGTTCTAAATGTAAACATTGACATTATTTCTGGGACTACCTTTTTTTAATTTTCAAAACCATTTATTTTCATGTGATTAGTGACATTTAGAGTGCTTCGTAGAACTAATTTACATACCTGCAAAGCAGATTATTGCACATACTGTTTTAAAGTTTAATATATTGACATTATTTCTGGGAGTAGCTTCACAATAACCCGCTTTGAAATGCAACCTATTGTTCCTCTAATTCCTGAGTGGCTTCATTGCTATGTGGCTACATTACAATCCATGTACCTTCTACTCATACCCTATAGACTCGATGCAAAGGCTAAAATAATAAACAACCCCTACTCCAACCCACCCCTTGTGGTAGTCGACAGTAAACGAAATATTAGTATAACCATTAGCTGGTATTTTAAAGTAATACCCATTTTTGTCTTTATTCACTAAAACATATTTTTCCATGTGATTTAGTGACATTCTCTTGTTCATCCTCTGATATTACAGTCGACTGAAGTCAGCATTGTTACGCTTTGCATCATACTCAGATCACCCTTGACAATTCCTAGACACTCCTTCCTGGTCAAACGAGCAAGGTTGGATAGGACTCAAAACAGGTGTACATGCACCATCTCACTTCCACCCACAAATTCAAATTCATTTCAAAATCCAGGTCAACTGAAGTCAACACTATACCCATCGCATCATACTCAGATAAGCACTGACATTTCCTAGACACACCTTCCTGGTCAACTGAGCATGGTGGGATAGGACACAAAACAGGTGCACATGCACCATCTCACTTCCACCCATAAACTCAAAATCATTTTGCAATCCCGGTCAACTAAAGTGATCAACACTATACCCAATATATCATACTCAGATCGGTATTGACAATTCCTAGACACTCCTTCTTTGTCAACCAAGCATGGTGGGATAGGACTCAAAACAGGTGCACATGCACCATCTCACTTCCACCCATAAATTCAAAATCATTTTGCAATTCCGGTCAACTAAAGTGATCAACACTATACCACAGGCATCATACTCAGATCACCCTTGACAATTCCTAGACACTCCTTCCTTGTCAACGGAGCATGGTGGGATAGGACTCAAAACAGGTGCGCGTTGACCATCTCACTTCCACCCACAAACTCAAAATCATTTTGCAATCCTGGTCAACTAAAGTCAACAGTAAACTCACTGCATCATACTCAGATCAGCACTGAATTTTTTTAGACACACCTTCCTGGTCAACCGAGCATGGTGGGATAGGACCCAAAACAGGTGCACATGCACCATCTCACTTCTATCCATAAATTCAAAATCATTTGAATTCGCTTCTTCGTCGCTCCTGGATGGCCCGTTCACCTCTACAATAACGTCTTTTCTAGATCCAAGCGGAGCTGTACCTCCCAGTCAAACCCCAGCAAGCTCCCTCAGCGGAGGTAGGTCAACAGTTCCCTCATTTTTACCAACATTTTCATTGCCAAACGCCAACGCTTCGTTGCCTCCCTCATTAAGTGTGAGCTCCACTGGCAGTACGCCAAGCTCGTTGTTTTCAGCGTCATCACCCTGGGCTTCCATCATGCCCACATTATACAAGCCTTTCGTAGTAGGCCCTGGATATTCGCCCATTCCATCCAAATTGGTGTCGCAGATTGTTTCAGGAAAATTTATTGACCTGAACGATTTGATGCCCGCGAACTTGGCCCCAGCAACGACTGATGAACCCCAACTCATGCTAGATGGTCGTTTAGTGCTTACAAGCCAGCCAAAGAAAACCAAACGCCGATTTGACGACATAGTTAGCTGGACCGAGGCGTTTTCTATCTTCTCACTGATACTGTCATCCCATTTCCATCAACGCTGGAAGGACCTAGTCTTGTATAAGCTACTTATTGTCCGCACTTACCGTCTTTTCGGGGGCCGTGCGTGGTTTACTTACGACCAAGCCTTCCGCGAACACGCTGCGGCAACTCACCTGACCGACTGGTCACAGATAAACGTCCAGCTTTACAACTTCCACACCGCTGGCGCATCCCAAAGGCCATCTTATAGCAGCACCATTTGTATTTCATGGAATAAGGGGCATTGTTCATCGCCCTACAACCCATGCCGGTATGCCCATAAATGTTCTAAGTGCTCGGGCAGCCATCCTGCAGTCGATTGCAGGATGGGTCAGGTCAGGTTTTCGAACTTGCTACTGGTACCATGTAACCCAGTACTACCTGCCACATGGACGGGCCGTCGGCGTCTAAACCGGCTCCCCCACTGGCTATCCAGTGAGGAGGGTGGCTTGACACCCAGCAGTATTAAAAATAAGACCTGTCAAAGGGTGGAGGAGCTCGTAGGAGCCAACAGCCATCAAGCAAGCGTCTTCTCGGATAATGACGTAAAACCGGAGGTCTCGTCTGCTTGCACTTGACCCCTGATAAAGTGGACGTAAAAGATCCTGTAGTATTTTTTGTAAGAGTAGGGGATTGTTACCCGATACAACAGTCTGACCTTTGTTCGTGGTTTCGTCGTGCGTGTGTTTATTTATTTTATTTTATTTTCGTATCATTTATTTATCTATTTATTATTTTATTTCCTGTGGTATGGGTTGTGTAGCGGCAGCCACAGGCGCCAAGCAAAGCTCACAGCCTACCACAGTTTGTGGTTTTTCTTTTTAGTAAAGCGCCTAGAGCAGATTTGGATAGGCGCTATATAAATATTTATTATTATTATTATTATTATTATTATTATTGCCACCGAGACGAGAATCCCGCGTCTGAGAGAATGGGCCGTCCTGCGTCGCCTTCCTCTTCACGCACAAAGTACCGTAAGTACTGACCTTGGCCCGGCTTTCCAGGCACTTTAGCCTCCCGTTTGATATGTACATTCAAAGTCCTTGCAATTTAATAGCTCTCCGACTTGTCAAGCCGATGGGTCGACGCGACAGTTTACATGCTGTCCACATTGCAATTAACTTTAAATAGGTTTACCATACTACAAACAATGGCCTACTCAGTGATAACACTTTAAGTTTTAGTTTTATCGACTCTCTCACAGTAGATGTTAATATTGTTTCGCAATCGTTGCTACGACTCTTCACCTGTCGTATTCATTGCCTTTGCACTTTCCTCGTACTTTATATTTTGCTTAACTAATAAAGTTGGTTGGACTTTGCCATTGCGTGTTTTGCTCGTTGGGCTCGCCCTAGCGATTTTATGTTGCTTGCGTAAAAGTTGGTTAGTCGTTAACCGGTTGCCTCTACAGTTCAGTAAAGTGCATTATTGCCCCTATCGCTTGCTACGACAGTTGGCCGGTCGTATTCATTGCCAGTGCGTGCTCGCCCGTTGGGCTCGCCCTAGCCACTTTACTTTGCTTATGTAATAAAGTCGGTTAGTCGTTTAACCGGTTGCCTCTACAGTTCAGTATAGCGCATTATCCCCTATCGTTTGCTACGACAGTTTGCCGGTCGTTTTCATTGCCATTGTATGCTTGCTCGTTGGGCTCGCCCTATCGTCGTAGCTGTTTCGACAGCGGCTGCACACCGCCTGCCTCATTCTTCCTCGCTTGCTACGACAGTTTCCTTGCCGATATTCATCGATAGCGTTCTACTCATCGTTACGTTCTAGAGACTTGTAATCGTTGCCATATACGGACATAGTTCGCTCGATTATCGCCTACACAATAATTTTGATGTCGTGTCCTGCTGTTATTACCGTTGGTTCTGCTCGCCACACAACTTGCCGGTCTGAATTTATTCTGCATTCGGTTGAGGTTATATAACCCCTTGCTTACCCCTTGACATCGCATATCGCGCTGCATCCAGAATCCTTCACTCGAGCCTTACTCCTTCTCTCTCATGCTGACTAGCCTCTTTACTACCCCCTGACACGGGTATACTACCCCCACCCACCCCCCTTTTCTTCTTCTTCCAACCAGGTCTGTAATCGGGACGCATTTTTCCTTTCAGCCCTTCCAGCTCTTCCTCGAGTTTCCGCAGTGTCGCCTCTCAAGGGCGACCACTTCGCGTTGGAGTTACAAACCTATCCTGATCTAAATCGAGTTTCGTATGTGTTGAGTGGCATTTACCATGGTTTCAGGCTGGGCTTCAACGAGGCTCCCCTTAAGCCAGCTAAGCGTAACAAGAAGTCTGCAGAAGACCACCCCGTAGTGATTGACGAGTATTTGAGCAACGAAGCGGCTTTAGGCAGGGTCGCCGGCCCATTTGATCATCCACCCATACCGAACCTGCACATAAGCAGTTTCGGAGTTATCCCCAAGAGCGGCCAACCGGGAAAGTGGCGTCTCATTGTGGACTTGTCCTCCCCTGAGGGCTCGAGTGTGAACGATGGAATAGATCCGGACAGCTTTTCCCTTCAATATATAAAAGTCGATGACATCATAACAATGATTAACAAGTTAGGCATTGGTGCGCTTATCGCTAAATTCGACATTCTGTCAGCCTTTCGGAATGTTGCTGTTCATCCTGCTGATCGCGTTCTCTTAGGAATGAAATGGCGTGATAATTACTATGTGGACTTAGCCCTTCCGTTTGGTCTTCGTTCCGCACCTTTTATCTTAGACTCAATCGCGTGTATGGTGGAGTGGATTCTGCGCCATAATTATGACGTCTCTGACCTGCTACATTACTTGGATGACTTTATTATGGCCGGCCCTCCAGGTGCCAATGTGTGCAGCCGCAATTTAAGCACCGCCATCAACGTCTGTTCGTATCTCGGCATCCCTCTTCACCCCGAGAAGTGTGAAGGTCCATCTACCTCACTTGTGGTTTTGGGTATCGAACTCGACTCTCTTAATCAAGTTGCTCGCTTACCGGAGCTCAAGCTATCAAGGCTGCGGTTGTTGCTCGACTCTTGGGCTAATCGTCGATGGTGCCGTCGAAAGGACCTCGAATCTCTTATTGGTCACTTGCACCATGCTGCTAAGGTCGTCTGGCCGGATCGCACCTTCATTCATCGCATGATAAACCTACTGTGCTGTTTTAGGGATGCATCCCACCCCATCCGCCTTAATGCTGAATTCCACTTGGATCTTAATTGGTGGCGTCAGTTTCTCGAGTCCTGGAACGGTGTTAGTTTTTGGCTATATCCTGGCTTATCCCCAGTCCCTACGGTAGTTGTCACTTCTGACGCCGCTTGTACGTTGGGCTACGGAGCTTTCTTGAACGAGAAATGGTTCAATGGCGTGTGGTTCGAACCTCAAATACCCCTTTCAATAGCGTACAAAGAGCTCTTCCCGATTGTTATTGCAGGTCATGTCTGGGGTCATCAGTGGGTGAAGCAACACGTTCTTTTTAGATCTGATAATGAGGCGGTGGTTGCGATCCTCAATTCAAGAACCTCCAATGTCCCTCCTATCATGGGCCTCGTACGCAGTCTGCTGTTAGTCGCTGCCAAATCCAGTTTCACTTTCTCCCCCAGCATGTCCCAGGAGAAAAGGACCCTATTGCTGACGCCCTTTCTCGTTTTCGTTGGCAGGTCTTCTTTCAACTTGCACCATGGGCCCAACCGTCTCCAACCCCGATTCCTGCCTGGCTTCTGGAGGAGCTCACACTGGCTCTCTAGATGCTCGCTGCCGCGAATTTCTCATACAGGGTCTAGCACACTCCACCCGACGTTCCTATGCAAGCGGCCAAAAGAGGTTTATGGAATTTTGTACGCAACTGGGTAAAATTCACGCAAATGGCTCCCCCTGCCCAGCCGACGAATGGACTTTGTGTCTTTTCGCCACGTTCCTTTCCAGCTCTATTAGTCATGCATCAATCAAGGTATATTTATCCGCAGTCCGTGCTCTTCACGTCGGGATGGGTTTACCTGATCCTCTCCGTAATTGTTTGCGGCTACAGAGAGTCATCAAGGGGATCAACCGCGTGCAAGGCCTTAAAAAATCTGAACGACTACCTGTTACCGACGACATAATGTGGATCATTTTCAGGCATCTGAACATGGACTTGGTGGACCATAGGATGTTTTGGGCAGCATGTTGCTTAGCCTATTTTGGGTTTCTTCGTTCTGCAGAGTTCACTGTGCCAAATCTTAATTGTTATTCTCCTGAGATACATTTAGACGTTCGCGACATAGCCGTGGACTCCACGACGTCTACTACCTGTATTCGTGTCAACGTCAAGGCATCTAAGACTGACCCGTTTCGCAAGGGGTATCATATCTTCATTGGGAGAGCTAAACCCCCTCTATGCGCGGTTGAAGCAATACTCTCATACATGGCAATTCGGGGAGACTCACCGGGTCCCCTGTTCCTCTTCCAGTCAGGACAACCTTTAACCCGCGTCCTTCTAACAAAGTGGCTAAGGGACATTTTGTCTGTTGCAAACGTCCCGGGAAATTACTCGAGCCATAGTTTCAGGATTGGGGCAGCCACGGTTGCGGCCCGCAATGGTGTGCCAGACCACCTCATTCAGACCTTGGGTCGTTAGTCTAGTAACGCGTTCCAGAGCTACATTAGAACCCCAATAGAGGCACCTGCTTCTGCTTCTGCTCGTCTGAGTTAACTTGAATAAATCACTGTTTTTCGAGCTTCCGGTCTCCGTGTTTCTCTCAGGTTGGGGTGCTTGGAATGTCTTGGATGAGGAGGTACCATGGTAACCGGTCACAGTGTCCTCTACCAAGCACCCTTGGTCGATCTTCGGTGGTGAGCTGTGGCCCGGTTGCCATGGTTACCTTCCAGCGGGGACGCGATCTGTCACAGCCCGAGCTCGCCCTGGTACCTAACCCCAACTCATTTGTCGATGAGTTTAAATGTGGCTAAATGAAGTCTAGGCGAAGTTAAAATCGAGACAATGCATGCTGCTCAGCGGTCTTCCCAACAATGTGCGGGAGGGACCCAGGGCATTATCAGGGGCTTACTTGCCGGGTTTGCAGTGCTGGTCGATTGGCACCAAGAGTTTTTCTCCCACCCTCCCTCCTCTGGTAAAAGGTTCTCTACAGGTGAGTATATACTCCACTGAATCTCAGTGTGACAGGTACCGGTGGTGAGCTGTGGCCCGGTTGCCATGGTTACCTTCCAGCGGGGACGCGATCTGTCGCAGCCCGAGCTCGCCCCGGTACCTAACCCCATCTCACCCCGGCCTGCTCTCAGTCTGACCTCTAGCTCAGCTGGAAGAGCATCGGTAGTACAATTCCGAAGGTCGTGGGTTCGAATCCCAGCGAGGTCGGAAATTAATTTTTCCGAATTTAATTCCAAGGGCTTTCGCCCGGAATAACCTCGTTCCCAAGCACTATTACTTACTTCTATATCTTTGACCATCTCATTTGTCGATGAGTTTAATTACGATATACAACATTAGAAGTGGTACAAACAAGATGGTCAGTTATTTTAACAGTGGATTTAGGACCGAGAACAGAAGTGTGAGAAGTTATGTGAGTACAAGTGTAACAACGTTTACGAGAACAGCGAAAAGTACCAGGTTCTTGGTTAATATCGGCCCTTTGCAATGAAAATAAATCGCACTGCGCATGAGCAGAATATTTCCCTAGCAACCACCGTGCGAAGTCTGGTAAATAGCAATCTCGTACCCAGAGCAGAGAAATAAGAGAAAAATATCATATGCCCTTGGCAGGATTTGAACCCACGTCTTCGGTATTCTAGTCCGATATGTTAACCACTACACTACAAGGACCAACCACGCTGGTAACGCAGCCAGAATATGAAATGTAGGGTATTCGTGAGGATCCCAGAGCGATATTTTTTCTCTATAGGTAAGTTGAACACCGTAAATGTACGCAGATAAATAGACATAGTGAAGTAGAAATTATGCGTTCGGTGGTGTAGTTAATGAAGTAGAGAAATAAGAGAAAAATATCATATGCCCTTGGCAGGATTTGAACCTGTACCCAGAGCCCTTATTTCTTACTGCGCATGCTCGACGAAATAATTATTATATTAATAAATAATTATTTCGTGGAGCATGCGCAGTAAGAAATAAGGGCTCTGGGTACGAGATTGGGTAAATAGGTAATAAAAGTCACGTACATAGAAATTCGTGCAAGCAAATCGAGTACGCACAGGATCTGATGTGTTGAATCACCTTTTTCTCTGGGATGCATATTTCTCGTGCTTTGGTAACTGTTCTATAGAGATTTTTTCAACCAATTGACTTTCTTCGGATGGAGATTGGGGAATACGAACCTGGAATGAAATGCCGTACTCAGAGAAGAAGCATAAAAGAAAAAAACACAAAAAACACTCCCACGTGTAAGTCTTTAAACGGTAAGCTGAAAGGTTTGTGATAAGCTCTAAGTTTATAAACCTAAAAGACGCAAATAGCCTAATATTCACCAAATTCTTTAACTTGCAAATCCTAATTTGCCAGACATGGCTTTTGATTTGTATAATGTTTAAAGTCTTCGGCCGCATACTTCGAAAATGACTTTCAAGAATTAAGCAGTCAAAAGTTTCACGAGCGATTCTAGCTTCTAGATCACGACTTTCTATTTTAATTATTAAGGAAAGTAAAAGAATTCATAAAAATATCCACGTCGTATTTGATTTTATAATCTTTACTCAAAGACACCAATTACTTTATTATTATTTTTATTGTGTAGCGTAACCTTAATACTTCATTTGCTGTGAGCTAATCGTTAGAGTACGAGCCCACAGACAATTGTTATAGATATACAAAGTGTAAAAAAGGTTATTGCAAGGGAATGATGGACACACAATCTAAGGAAATAATTAACCTGTTCATCCCCCAGGGGATGTACTCGAGGAGTAAAAGGGCGGGGGTCTGACGAAGCTTCATATTGCAACCCCAAACAAGTACTCAAACATGAAATTTTACACCCAAAAAAATATGCATCCAAAAATTGGGCCCAAAAAATTTCAAGACTTAAATACCTCAAAACTGATTTATTCTTGACCCCCAAAAATACCAGGGACGAAAATTGTCAACCCCAAAAAAAATGTCAGCCCTCCCCATCATGTTACCCCCCAAGTACATCCCCTGGGGTTACATAATGAATTCACATTGAATTGTACACATTTTGACTTCATCACACGGATTGAAAGTTTCATAAATCCTTATTACAAACTCTTACTCACATGCTTTTCAGAAACGTCAAAAAAAGTTATATACTCAAACATGAAATTTTACACCCAAAAAATATGCATCCAAATATTGGGCCAAAAAATTTAAGGCTTAAATATCTCAAAACTGATTTATTCTTGACCCAAAAAATACTGGGGACGAAAATTGTCAACCCCAAAAAAATGTCGGCCCTCCCTATCATGTTACCCCCTAAGTACATCCCAAGTATGGGGGTTACATAATGAATTCACATTGAATTGTACACATTTTGACTTCATCACATGGATTGAAAGTTTCATAAATCCTTATTACTAACTCTTACTCACATGCTTTTCAGAATGTATATTTGATGGCCATGAATTACTTTGATGTTTTGTTTTCGTTTTTTCTTCAAAGTGTTACTTTGATTCCTCTAGTGCTGGTTTTTCCTTGATTCTGATTGCAACTTCATTTCCCAACTGAGTCAAATTTGTATAAGTTACATAAGCCTGGGTTGACACACAGAGTACAGTTGTGTATAAACCTTCATAGC
>WHPX01000540.1:0-28894 GCA_011057435.1 Actinia equina
TCAGTCCATGCTTTTTGCGCTGTCATAATGGCCCAATGACGTATTTTTACATCGTTCATTAAAGTATGCATATATTTTCAAAAATGGTGTGAAAATGGTCATAAATTGATCAAAACCATGGGCTTAGACCATGCTTTTGGCTTACATAATGGCCCAAAATGACGTATTTTACATCGTTCTTAATTATGCTATATTTTCAAAAGGTGTGGAAAATGGTCAAAAAGTGATCAAAACCATGGGCTATAGCCCATGCTTTGTGCTTCATAATGGCCCCAAATGACGTATTTTACATCGTTGTTAAATTATGCATATATTTTCAAAAGGTGTGAAAATGGTGAAAAATTGATCAAAACCATGGGCTATAGCCCATGCTTTTTGCTTCATAATGGCACAAAATGACGTATTTTACATCGTTCTTAAATTATGCATATATTTTCAAAAGGTGTGAAAATGGTCAAAAATTGATCAAAACCATGGGCTATAGCCCATGCTTTATGCTTCATAATGGCCCAAAATGACGTATTTTACATCGTTCTTAAATTATGCATATATTTTCAAAAGGTGTGAAAATGGTCAAAAATTGATCAAAACCATGGGCTATAGCCCATGCTTTTTGCTTCAATATGGCCCAAAATGACGTATTTTAAATCGTTCTTAAATTATGCATAAATTTTCAAAAGGTGTGAAAATGGTCAAAAATTGATCAAAACCATGGGCTATAGCCCATGCTTTTTGCTTAAATATGGCCCAAAATGACGTATTTTACATCGTTCTTAAATTATGCATATATTTTCAAAAGGTGTGAAAATGGTCAAAAATTGATCAAAACCATGGGCTATAGCCCATGCTTTTTGCTTAAATATGGCCCAAAATGACGTATTTTACATCGTTCTTAAATTATGCATATATTTTCAAAAGGTGTGAAAATGGTCAAAAATTGATCAAAACCATGGGCTATAGCCCATGCTTTTTGCTTCATAATGGCCCAAAATGACGTATTTTACATCGTTCTTAAATTATGCATATATTTTCAAAAGGTGTGAAAATGGTGAAAAATTGATCAAAACCATGGGCTATAGCCCATGCTTTTTGCTTCATAATGGCCCAAAATGACGTATTTTACATCGTTCTTAAATTATGCATATATTTTCAAAAGGTGTGAAAATGGTCAAAAATTGATCAAAACCATGGGCTATAGCCCATTGCTTTTTGCTTAAATATGGCCCAAAATGACGTATTTTACATCGTTCTTAAATTATGCATATATTTTCAAAAGGTGTGAAAATGGTCAAAAATTGATCAAAACCATGGGCTATAGCCCATGCTTTTTGCTTAAATATGGCCCAAAATGACGTATTTTACATCGTTCTTAAATTATGCATATATTTTCAAAAGGTGTGAAAATGGTCAAAAATTGATCAAAACCATGGGCTATAGCCCATGCTTTTTGCTTAATATGGCCCAAAATGACGTATTTTACATCGTTCTTAAATTATGCATATATTTTCAAAAGGTGTGAAAATGGTCAAAAATTGATCAAAACCATGGGCTATAGCCCATGCTTTTTGCTTAAATATGGCCCAAAATGACGTATTTTACATCGTTCTTAAATTATGCATATATTTTCAAAAGGTGTGAAAATGGTCAAAAATTGATCAAAACCATGGGCTATAGCCCATGCTTTTTGCTTAAATATGGCCCAAAATGACGTATTTTACATCGTTCTTAAATTATGCATATATTTTCAAAAGGTGTGAAAATGGTCAAAAATTGATCAAAACCATGGGCTATAGCCCATGCTTTTTGCTTCATAATGGCCCAAAATGACGTATTTTACATCGTTCTTAAATTATGCATATATTTTCAAAAGGTGTGAAAATGGTCAAAAATTGATCAAAACCATGGGCTATAGCCCATGCTTTTTGCTTAAATAATGGCCCAAAATGACGTATTTTACATCGTTCTTAAATTATGCATATATTTTCAAAAGGTGTGAAAATGGTGCAAAATTGATCAAAACCATGGGCTATAGCCCATGCTTTTTGCTTCATAATGGCCCAAAATGACGTATTTTACATCGTTCTTAAATTATGCATATATTTTCAAAAGGTGTGAAAATGGTCAAAATTGATCAAAACCATGGGCTATAGCCCATGCTTTATGCTTCATAATGGCCCAAAATGACGTATTTTACATCGTTCTTAAATTATGCATATATTTTCAAAAGGTGTGAAAATGGTCAAAAATTGATCAAAACCATGGGCTATAGCCCATGCTTTTTGCTTCATAATGGCCCAAAATGACGTATTTTACATCGTTGTTAAATTATGCATATATTTTCAAAAGGTGTGAAAATGGTGAAAAATTGATCAAAACCATGGGCTATAGCCCATGCTTTTTGCTTCATACTGGCCCAAAATGACGTATTTTACATCGTTCTTAAATTATGCATATATTTTCAAAAGGTGTGAAAATGGTCAAAAATGATCAAAACCATGGGCTATAGCCCATGCTTTTTGCTTAAATATGGCCCAAAATGACGTATTTTACATCGTTCTTAAATTATGCATATATTTTACAAAAGGTGTGAAAATGGTCGAAATTGATCAAAACCATGGTCTATAGCCCATGCTTTTTGCTTCAAATATGGCCCTAAAATGATGTATTTTGCATTTTTCTTAAATTTTGCCCTAAAAATGACGTATCTATTGCTCATCGTGTTGAACTATTTGGACTATTTTACTTCTTTTTAAGTATATATATATTTCAAGAAAGTAGTTCAATCTCTGACAAATTAGTAATTTTGAATAGACGGTAGACCTAGAAATCTTTACATAATTTCTACATCTTTATTTTTTCATTACCTTTTTCCTTGTACATATTGGATATGCACTCTATTTCTTTAATATTTTTGGCATGGGGTTCTGTATTTTACAGATATATGGCACTGTACTCAAGATACCTAGTCTTATCAAATTTCAACTTTATTGGAAGTTCTTTTTCCGACATAAAACAAAATGTTTTACGAGACCAACAAGATATTTCACATTGTACAAGACCTATTGGGCTGGGCATGCAACAGGCGTGAAAATGGAGACTTTTTTGAACAACTTTTCTAGGCTCAGACTAGAAGTTCACATCAATAGGATGTATTGACCTCTACTACCAGACTCCCTTGCACACCTTTTTAGTCAGTTAATTAGCATCAACTGTCATCAATTGACTGTTCTCATGAGGGAATTTTCAAATAAGAAAGAAAATTCGCGAAGCATTGTGGTAATGGGAGTCAAATGACGTTACCCTATAAAAGAACTCAAAGGACTACCGAGTGACAAGATCGATTGGCGTACTACACAAGCCAGCAAATACACAGCTTTTTCAAAAAAGGTCTGTAAAGGTTTCGTTGCATTTTACATTGTAACTGAGTTAGAAACGTATGATAACCATGTGTAAAAAATGTCAGTACAGAAGAAGAATACCAAAAAACGTCCAGAGAAGGTTTGGTAAAATTCCATTTTGTTGTATCCATTCTCGATAGCATTCACGTCACCCATAGTGCATTTCAGGCTTGGTATACAGCATGCAACAAAACCTTCATTAACCTTTTTTGAAATAACTATATGTGAATGAAAAATATTTTGGAAGTCAAGTATTTTGTCACACGTTTCCCATTTTGTCACCTATTTGCTATTCGTTTTGTCACGCATTTGTCGAGTCTTCATATTAGTCTGATTCGACAAGTACCGAGCCAGCCCGTACCGCTCGGAACGAGTTACATGATTGGGTTAAAAAACAATAGATTGGTCATCCAAATAATAGCACTAAACCTAACCTTACGTAAGCGGTACTGTACTTAGGGAGCAATAAAAATCCAGTTTTCGAGCGGTACTAGATTACTCGAGTACCGTGTACTCTTTGCATCATTTTATGTTGTTGGTACCAAAACATTTTTACAAATTTAACCGATCAGCCTCTACTAGATCATACAATACTACTACTTATCAGGTCTCGTCTGAGTCCCTCCCCTCCCCCCTATTATGTTACGAGAAGGTCAGTACAATATGGCGTACATCTAAGCCTCCTTGACCTTTTACTTGCTTTTGACCCCCTTCATTAATTTTAGTCAGGGTTTCTGTAGTTACTTGAATATAGTTTTTGGTAGTTAGTAACGCAAGAGAATGTCACTGTGTTTCCTGCGTTACACGTACGAGGTTTACGTAAATTACGGGTTTTGTCTTTCATAAGTCTACAAATTAGGCCCCTTGGTTTATCTTGGTAGCTATAAATAAGTAACGCAAGAGTAATGTCACTGTGTTTCCTGCGTTACACGTAGGAGGTTTACGTGATTTCCATGGACCTGATGCTGCAGTATGCAGTTGTGCGAAAGTCCCATGATATGTGTACTCGTTGCAGCTTCTTCAGTCTTACCTATCCAGGTCTCACGCAAATTAGCAATCGTTTCTCCATTACAAAGGCGTCACGCAATACTTAGAATCATCACAAGATACACTTGTTGGTAACACGATATCCACGTAACGTCACTTTATTGTATTTTGTATAATCAAAACCGCTAAAGTCGCTAAAGGTCCGTGGTCTTTACAGACTGTACTCGTAACACTGGTACACTATTGGTTGCCGCGTGGTGCGTGTTGGCTTTTGCAACACTGTAAAAAAGAATAAAAGATAAACCCAAGTTAATAAAGTTACCCTAGGGATGTTGTTCAAGACTAGGAGGCAACAATATTGTGTTCTAATTTGTTTTAATTTAGTTTAACTTCAACAATTATCTCACATCACATGCCACTTTGCTCAGTCTTAGCCTCGATTGTGTACAAATGTGCTCTTTTCTTTCATTAAGGTCCATTGTATTGAAAGGAATGTACGCACTACGGAACAGTACGAGTTGATTAAAATGTCACGGGTTCTGGTTGAATAGCTGAATATTATAACACACAAACGAGACTGAGACTGAGCAAAAAGAACTCGAAACTGGAGTATTCTCAGGAGATTGAAATTATTTTGTTTTGTCCTCCAAAATGAGATCATTTGACGTCACATGCAAGGGGTCTTTAGATCACTTGCGTCATAGCGTCATTTACTACCACTACCTTGCACACTTTCCTTTGTTCAGTTCGCATGAGGAAATTTGAATAGGAAAGAAAATTCGCGAAGAATCTTGGTAGTGGTGGTAAAATGACGCCATTATGCAAACGGAGTTCCGTTTGCTCAGGGTTAGCTTCCATTTTGTGCATTATATTCATGTATTCCGGTGAAGGTCCATAACATTTTAAAGTGGTCGTATTTTTGGAGTTATGTATTCTTTACTTCACCGTTAGTATTTGTGAATATTTACCCACTGATATGAGACTTACCCTGAGTAAAGAAGCATGTAATTAAGGAACACAACGGTTATTTGAAATTCGAATATGGTCTTTCATGCAACAGATAATCATATTTCCATTTGTTTGTGCTATAGCATCTTCAAGTTTGTTTAGTAGGTCCACGACCTCAACAAAACAGGTCATAACATAAAGGTTAGGGCACAAACATAACCCGATAGCTAGAGGATTTGCACCATCACGCGATTGCAGCCATGACAGGAGGCACAACAATGGAGTCTTTCCCCTGGGAAACTGAATTGCTTTTCATAAAAAACGAGATTAGGTAGACCAGATACAAATGTTCCAGCCTCCTGGCATGGCTGCCATCACGTGCTGAAGCAAAGCCACTTTACCTACCCAAATGAACCAAATTCATTCCTGAACAAGGCCTTGAAGTATCTGCCGTGTTTACTCCAGTATATCTCACCGACCACGAGAACTATTGAAGAGATACCACCAGTGGCCAGTACCACATAGACACCAATCATGCTGCTAAGCTCTATCTGCTTTCCTGTGGCTATGGCTTAAAGATAACTATGTGTTATTTTATCTTTGAAAACCAATAGCGGTTTTGGAATGAGTAAGCCAGAGAAATCAAGCGAAAAAGCAGACGTTTCGAAAAACATACTGACACCATTTTCAAGGTTATAAGATTAAATTATGTTGCGAGTCGTTCAACTCGCAGCACGAATTAATAGTCATTACACTGAGGCCAGTATTGCCATCATTACCATCTTCTCTATTACCAACAGGTCGCCCATCATCATCACCATTATCATGAATGAACCTCATCATCAACGACATCATCATCACTATCATCTTCTCTATTACCAACAGGTCTCCCATCATCATCACCATTATCATGAATGAACCTCATCATCAACGACATCATCATCACTATCATCTTCTCTATTACCAACAGGTCTCCCATCATCATCACCATTATCATGAATGAACCTCATCATCAACGACATCATCATCACTATCATCTTCTCTATTACCAACAGGTCTCCCATCATCATCACCATTATCATGAATGAACCTCATCATCAACGACATCATCATCACTATCATCTTCTCTATTACCAACAGGTCTCCCATCATCATCACCATTATCATGAATGAACCTCATCATCAACGACATCATCATCACTATCATCTTCTCTATTACCAACAGGTCTCCCATCATCATCACCATTATCATGAATGAACCTCATCATCAACGACATCATCATCACTATCATCATCATTATCAACAGGTCTCCCATCATCATCACCATTATCATGAATGAACCTCATCATCAACGACATCATCATCACTATCATCTTGTCTATTACCAACAGGTCTCCCATCATCATCACCATTATCATGAATGAACCTCATCATCAACGACATCATCATCACTATCATCATCATTATCAACAGGTCTCCCATCATCATCACCATTATCATGAATGAACCTCATCATCAACGACATCATCATCACTATCATCTTCTCTATTACCAACAGGTCTCCCATCATCATCACCATTATCATGAATGAACCTCATCATCAACGACATCATCATCACTATCATCTTCTCTATTACCAACAGGTCTCCCATCATCATCACCATTATCATGAATGAACCTCATCATCAACGACATCATCATCACTATCATCATCATTACCAACAGGTCTCCCATCATCATCACCATTATCATGAATGAACCTCATCATCAACGACATCATCATCACTATCATCATCATTATCAACAACACTAGCGCCGCCATCTTTATTATCATTATTAAAACACGTGCCTGTCATTATCGTCATCATTAATCATCTCCATCATCGATCAGTGATCTTCAGTCGATTGTTTATACCTGATCTACTTTGTTCCTTCGGACATTGACTTCTATAGTCCCACCATTTTCTCCACAGGGAGTCCAGTACGCCAGTCTCATGGAGTGTCAGAACAGCCACTGATATATTCCTAGTATAGGGATAGTGTTTTGGCATCGCTATGCCGTAGCTACTTGCTCCTAACAATCCACTTGCTATGAAAAAATACACAATGGAAAACTTAATATTTAATGGAGTGCATACCATATATCCATGAAAAAGTGAACTTACAAAATTGAACAAATTAGTGAAAAGTTTGGTAGGTCTACGGTCTACTGAGGTGTGCTAACTTATATAGTGCGAACAATATATCCATGAAATAGCAAAAAAAAAAAACTAAATAGCACTAAACACATCTATTTTCTTGTTGTTTTCAATTGTTGGGTGTTTATTTTATACTAGATAGGTATATTGTGCTAATATACTATAGTGGTGTTGCATTGTTATTTTATACAAAAAGGATAAATATAGTTTGCACTCTAGTGGTGTTTCATGGGTGTTATTTTATACTAGATATAGTTACTATTTCATGGATATATCCTGGTTTTTTGCACTCTGTGGTGTCATATTATACTAGATGTTAGTACTATCATGGGTTTGCACAGTGGGTGTGATTTTATACTAGATAGTTAGTACTATTTCATGTATATATATGGTTTTGCACTCTAGTGATTTTCATTGGGTGTATTTTATATCTAGATAGTTAGACTATTTCATGTATATATATGTTTTCACTCTAGTGGTAGGTTCATGGGTGTTATTTTATACTAGATAGTTAGTACTATTCATGGATTATATTATGGTTTGCACTCTAGTGGATGTTCAGGGTGTGATTTATACTAGATAGTTAGTACTATGTATGGATATATTGGTTGCACGTCTAGTGGATGTTTTCATGGGTGTTATTATTATACTAGATAGTTAGTACTATTTCATGGATATATCTATGGTTTGCACTCGTAGTGAATGTTCATGGGTTTTGTTATTTTATACTAGATAGTTAGTACTATTTCATGGATTATAATGGTTTGCCACTCTAGTGGATGTTTCATGGTGTTATTGTATACTAGATAGTTAGTACTAATTTCATGTATATATATGGTTTTGCACGCTAGTGATGTTTCATGGGTGTTATGTTATACTAGATAGTTAGTACTATTTCATGGATAGATGATGGTTTTGGCACTCTAGTAGGTGTTTCATGGGTGTTATTTTATACTAGATAGTTAGTACTATTTTCATTGGATAGATCTGGTTTTGCCGCTCTAGTGTGTTTCATGGGTGTTATTTTATACTAGATAGTTAGTACTATTTCATGGATATATATGGTTTGCACTCTAGTGATGTTTCATGGGTGTTATTTTATACTAGATAGTTAGTACTATTTCATGGATATATATGGTTTGCACTCTAGTGATGTTTCATGGGTGTTATTTTATACTAGATAGTTAGTACTATTTCATGGATATATATGGTTTGCACTCTAGTGAGTGTTTCATGGGTGTTATTTTATACTAGATAGTTAGTACTATTTCATGGATATATATGGTTTTGCACTCTAGTGATGTTTCATGGGTGTTATTTTATACTAGATAGTTAGTACTATTTCATGGATATATATGGTTTGCACTCTAGTGATGTTTCATGGGTGTTATTTATACTAGATAGTTAGTACTATTTCATGGATATATGGTTTGCACTCTAGTGATGTTTCATGGGTGTTATTTTATACTAGATAGTTAGTACTATTCATGGATATATATGGTTTTGCACCTCTAGTGATGTTTCATGGGTGTTATTTTATATAGATAGTTAGTATATTTTTCTATTATTTGGTTTGTTTGGCATGGATGTTTTCATATATTTTATACTAGGTTTTAGTTTTTCAAGACAGGATAGATATGTTTTTTGTGCACTCTCTAGTGATGTTTCATACTATTTTCATGGGTGTTATTTTATATTTTAATACTAGATAGTTAGTACTATTTCATGGGGGGTCTTTATACTATATTATTATATTCGGTTTTCTCTGCACTCTAGTGATGTTTCATGGGTGTTTATTTTATACTAGATAGTTTAGTACTATTTCATGGATATATATGGTTTTGCACTCTAGTGATGGTGGTGTTCATGGGTTGTTATTTTATACTAGATAGTTAGTACTATTTCATGGATCTATCTGTTTTTGCATGGTTTTGGGTGTTTATTTGTTTATACAGAGTAGTTTGTACTATTAGGGATATATTGGTTTTTGCTAGTTATGTTTCATACGAGATGTATACTAGATTAGTTATACTATTTCATGGATATATATGGTTTGCACTTCTAGTGATGTTTCATGGGTGTTATTTTATACTAGATAGTTAGACTATTTCATGGATAATATATGGTTTGCAGCTCTATGATGTTTTCATGTGTTATTTATATACTAGATAGTTATACTATTTCATGGATATATATGGTTTGCACTCTAGTGTGTTTCATGGTGTTATTTTATACTAGATAGTTAGTACTATTTCATGTATATATATGGTTTGCACTCTAGTGGTGTTTCATGGGTGTTATTTTATACTAGATAGTTAGTACTATTCATGGATATATAGGGTTTTGCACTCTAGTAGGTTTCATGGGTGTTATTTTATACTAGATAGTTAGTATTATTTCATGGATAGATATGGTTTGCACTCTATTATGTTCATGGTGTTATTTTATACTAGATAGTTAGTACTATTTCAGGATATTATATGGTTTTGCAGCTTAGTTATGTTTCATGGGTGTTATTTTATACTAGATAGTTAGTACTATTTCATGGATATATATGGTTTGCACTCTAGTGATGTTTCATGGGTGTTATTTTATACTAGATAGTTAGTACTATTTCATGGATATATATGGTTTTGCAGCTCTAGTGATGTTTCATGGGTGTTATTTTATACTAGATAGTTAGTACTATTTCATGGATATATATGGTTTGCACTCTAGTGGTGTTTCATTGGTGTTATTTTATACTAGATAGTTAGTACTATTTCATGGATATATATGGTTTGCACTCTAGTGGTGTTTCATGGGTGTTATTTTATACTAGATAGTTAGTACTATTTCATGGATATATATGGTTTGCACTCTAGTAGTGTTTCATGGGTGTTATTTTATACTAGATAGTTAGTACTATTTCATGGATATATATGGTTTGCACTCTAGTTATGTTTCATGGGTGTTATTTTATACTAGATAGTTAGTACTATTTCATGGATATATATGGTTTGCACAGTGATGTTCATGGGTATTATTTTATACTAGATAGTTAGTACTATTTCATGGATATATATGGTTTGCACTCTAGTGGTGTTTCATTGGTGTTATTTTATACTAGATAGTTAGTACTATTTCATGGATATATATGGTTTGCACTCTAGTGATGTTTCATTGGTGTTATTTTATACTAGATAGTTAGTACTATTTCACAGATATATGGTTTGTACTATAATAATTTGTGGACATTTATACTATATCTTAGTACAACGTTTTTTCACGGAATATATGGTATGCACTCTAAAGTTTAGCAGATTTGCAGATAATTAATTCAGTTCATCCGTAAAACAGAAAATAAAAATCGTTCGTCATCAGCGTTATCATAAGCCAAGCAAAAGGAAACCTTCCGATCTTTCCGATTTTCCTTCCGACGCATCTCCGACTACGATTTTCTGGTTTTCGCTTCGTCCTAAGCTGCTTCTGACTCCGACTTCGATTCCGTCGCAAGTAAAAACCAGACCAAACCGGGACCTAATTTTGAATGGTAATCTAATTTATACCTTTCCCGATTTCGCTCGAATGACCAAGGAACAATGGCCCCAAGTCGAGGTTGGGCTTGATGTGTTCATACATTTACTGTATCTTATCAAGTCCAACCTCGACTTGGAGCCATTGTTTTCTATAGGGAAATTAGGGAAAGGTGTTTAGTTTGATAGGAATAGACCAACCTGCAGTTAAATCACATGGTTCTTGCATAATAACGTACTCAGTCGATGGTTTTTCCGCCATAAAAACGGCGTTCTTCTTCTTCCTGGCAATACCGTACCCTGCACTGGTCGAGTTAACAAAAGTATTCTGGGCATTGACTCTTTCGTACAGTTTTCTGTACGTCTGGTAGCTCGCCACCCGAAAAAACTGATGAATTGCCGTGTCTCGGATAATATAAAAGTGATGGTCACCATCTACTACCTCTTCTAGTGTGCTGACTGGTTTTCTAGCGTTACGTACTGTGAAGAATGCAGCTAGGTTTGCTGTATAGGTAGATATCCATATCAGTATGAAGAACCAAAAACAGCCAGCAAGAACACGACCTGAAAATCAGGTTTAAATACTTTGAAATAATGCGATGAAAGTTTCAAAAAGAGCAGCAGCTGTCGAGCTTACTATAATTCTTAGGTAAATTACTGGTTACAAAAACTGAAGTGAAGCAGTCGTCATGTTATAGAACTTGTAACTCTGACGTTAAGTCGGTCCAAAACAAAAAACCAATAGACCTCCTCGGCTCGAGCGCAATGTTTTCCGATTTTGGACCACGTGTCATTACCTTGATATTCCCTTCTTTGTTTGAGTTGTACCAATATTCATGTGTCTTCTCATGTGCAACCGGCTCAACCGTTAAATAAAGAATTGATACTCTAGGGAATGACACGTGGTCTGAAATGGGAAAACATTACGCCCAAACAGAGGAGGTCTATTCTACAAAGAGTTTTCTCTTTTTTTCTCCATGAAAATTTTTTCCCCAAAGCAATAATTCTTTCATGTGGAGATTAATTCGTATAGCACATTTTTGGCGTTACATATCATTTTGGCGGTTTTTGTGAGCAGTTCGACCCGGAAATACGTCACAATTGTAACGTTCTATTATTTGTACTGCTATTTTTGAACTCACCAGACAGAGACCTCGGAGTTTTATCTGCTCCTTGTTGTAACATGGACGCCAAGCAGAACCAGAGACTGTTAAATAGGTTAAATGCTTCGCCATTTTTGGCTGATTTAGAGTGTCGGTAGCCATAAGGACTGATGTAATTCACCACATACATTAAACCTGTGACTACCACTAGACATGCTAATGTCAAGAACCTGGTGGAACACAAGGAAACATGCTTGAGCACAGACAAGCCCCTTTTTGTAATTCCCTTTTGCCTATTTTAGAAAAAAATATGAATCCCCTTGGGACCGTTAATTTTTTTACGAGCATGGGAGAGGGTGGGGGGGGGGGGGGGTGGGGTGGGGGCGGTTAAATATGGCATTTAAAGGGGCATCCCAAAACAATTCAAACATAATTAATAACTTACAATTCACAAAATCCCACCAGCCCCTCATGCCCGTAAAAATCATTTAATATTATTACATTGTTCATTGTTTATAATGTATAACAGTCCTCTTCACTTTGGTGTAATGTTTTACATATTTCAAACAACTTGTCATTCTTTTAAGAATAAGATTCTTTGTTTGAGTTGTATCCATATTCATGTTTCTTCTCCTCCAATCGTTAAACAAAAAATAATGCTCAAGGGAATGCCACGCGGTGAAACAAGAAAACATAACGCCCAAGATAAAGAGGCCTAATCCTCACCAGACAGTCGACGAGTAGGGCATCATAAATGCCATCAAGTCCTGGTTGTCAAAGTCGAGTTTCTTGGTGATCAAGCTCATAGTGAATTGCATGAACGGCTTGCTGAACTCAACGATCTGTAGGCGCTCTGAGTTGATGGTTAGTGGAGACGTAGACAAGTCTGCCAACTAAACAATTTTATACTTATTTTAATAGAGTAAATCAGGTAAATAGCTACAAAACTAAGGCCCTGTTACACGTTAAAACTTTTAGCTGAAACTTCTGTGCAACGGCGTTGCGAGACAAGTTTCAGGTGGCAATTTCGTCCTGATACATTCTCGTGACGACACAAATTCGGTTGTAAGAGTAGAATGCAGTTCTATTTTTCGTAAACATTTCTCGCGATGAAAGTTTTGCGATGAAAGTTTCACCCAAAACCTAAAATGCGCAGTGTACAACGACCTCGTGAAACGTGTCTCGCAACGCCGTTGCACAGAAGTTCCTGGTAAGAGTTTCAACGTGTAACAGGGCCTGACAACGATGATGGGTAGTAAAAGGATATAACTAGCTAAAACTAGTGTGAGCTGCGTCGGTGTTTCCAATGAAACAGTAATGATGAAAAGGTAAATTATACACCGTGAAAAGATGAAAAAACTTACTGACGTTTCGGACGCTAGTCCTTCGTCGGAGTAAAAGAGAAAGAAGTGGTAGAAAGGAGTGTATATATGATAGAATAAGACAAAAGAAACCAATGAGAGCAAGGTAGGCAAGGAAACAAAAACAAACAATCAAAAGACAAAAGGAAAGGTTAGTTGAAAATAAAGCGTTCATTAATCCCGTTGGGCACTCTTAGTCCCAACGGGATTAATGAACGCTTTATTTTCAACTAACCTTTCCTTTTGTCTTTTGATTGTTTGTTTTTGTTTCCTTGCCTACCTTGCTCTCATTGGTTTCTTTTGTCTTATTCTATCATATATACACTCCTTTCTACCACTTCTTTCTCTTTTACTCCGACGAAGGACTAGCGTCCGAAACGTCAGTAAGTTTTTTCATCTTTTCACGGTGTATAATTTACCTTTTCATCATTACTGTTTGATGATGGGTAGATAAATTTTACATTTTTCAACCGCTTACTAATTAACAAATTGACATCAGATTTTTATGTGTCTGTCCTCTTATTGCAATAAATTGCGTCATCACATTGTCAAAGTAGTGTGGATCCGCATACTACTTTGACAATGTGATGGCGAAATTCATCGTCAATAAGAGGACAGACACATAAAAATCTGATGTCAATTTGTTTTTTACAATAACAAAAACGATCAAAACTTCTCATTTTTAGCGAACAAAACAGCCAACGGAAAGAGCGCGCGCTCGTTGAACTTAAGCTTTATCCGTCTGTCCTCTTATTGATGATAAAAAATAGCCAATCAGCGCGCGAGAAATTTCTAAGTTATTGTAAAAATATACATAGACTTGAGATCTTTTACCAGCTGTTTCACCTTCTGTAAACATTCTCTTAGAAGCCGTACGGTACGATACGTAGATGTCATATATCTTTCACATGTAATATATTTGTTTTTTTGCTAATATCTTTCACGGTATCTTTAAGCAATATCATTTTCTAGTCAAGTTATCAGCCATTCCGAAATGAAGACAAAATTGGATCGGGTTGATATTGCAGTTCATTTTGAGGCTGTTTTAGAGGACATATTTACAAGACGTCGTCATTTTAGTCCCCCTCGGTAAACATTACTACAATGCACTGCAATGCAACTCGACCCAGTCTTTTTCTGAACCTCGGAATGGCTAATAAGCACAGTGTTCAAACATACGGTACAAGACGATACTCGTGGATGCCATATTTCTTTTCTGTCTAATAACGTTTTCGGTATCTTTATCATTTATAGTAAGTTCTTACCCCTTGTGTCAGCTGTCCAACGATTCCATTGTATCTTCCTCCATCTGCCCTTCCGCCGTACAGACCATCAGGAGCCAGGTAGATATCGTAACGAAAATTCAACTTCTTGGCGATGAGATCGATCAAGTCAATACTGTATCCTTCTAGTTTCCCTTCGTTATTACGCATCACAAATGGTGGGTCCTTTTATCACACAAACAGAGAACCAACATAGCTTACTAAATATTCACTATTCAGAAATTTTTGAAAAACTCGCTCAAGTTGGTATTACAATGGATAGTGGGGCTTTATAGGAGAAAGAATAAACACGACCATCTTGCAAATATGTTCTTAAAACGTCTCCCAATTTAGCTACACTATCAACTCGACCCTGGTTTTCCTTAAAGCTCGGAATAGCTACTAAGACTTAGTATGGAAAGCATGTGCGTCTGCGACTTTCACAACCTCGTTGAAATCAGACTGTTGGCTTTACCCATTCAAGGATTACAATTCCAAATCGCTTTTGTTGAGTTGTAAAAACACCTGGGGTTAACTGGGCTGCATAAATAAGAATTGCATTATACTAAAAAGAAAGACTTTGCCAAGAAATTGGTCTGCAGTTAATCTGGGCCCGATTGTACGATGCCTGGATAGCGCTATCAAACAGATAAATCTTATCCAGTGAAATAAATTTATTAGATAACAGCATCGACTTATCCACTTGATAACGATTTATCCGCCGGATCGCGCTATCCAGGCTTCGTACGAACTGGCCCTGGCTCAATGAAGCGGGGAATCTTACAATCTTTCTTTTGAAAAAAAGTAGACCTATATTCCGTACCCTAGAAAACTTTGTGGTTGCTCGACCAATCACAGCGCGCGACACTCTATTTCTTCACTTCAGTTACTCACCAAAACTACAACCACTTTCAGCCTTCTGTTGAGTTTGTCAAGGGGGATAAGTTCCGACGTGGCTCTGTTCTGGACAATTTTTTGGGTCAATTTTAACTTGTTCATTGAGTCCCAAGTCCCAACCTGAAGAAAAAAAAGACAAAAGATGATACTTTTCTCTGTTTCGCTTATTCATTAAAAAGTCGATAAACGCTGAAATCGTTTTTTAATATGGTCAGTACAATATTAGAATTATGGAAAGAAAAACAAAGAGTTAGAATATTTAAACTTTCTGTAAACTTTTATGTTGTTGCAAGACAGTGTTACTATTGTTCTTTCAAAATATCAAAAGCTTTACGTTGGCAATAGGGAAAAAAGGTATCTTTACTATAATCAAGCTGCTAGGGATGGACCATTAGATAGTTGATGGGGAGGTTGCGTAAATTCCCCAAAAAATATCGAGTAAGTATTAAAACCTCAAAAAAAAATTAAAGGTGCCACCTCTTCTGCTAGAAGAAAAATATCTAACACTACGCAAAGAAATAACGTGCAAGGGTCGAGTCAAAAAAATAAACATAATTCAACCAAAAGCTCCCCCCCCCCCCCCCCATCAATTATCTAATGGTTCATCCCTTAGTAAAGACCATGAAACAGTTCGTTACACAATTTTCATACATACGTTGATAAATCTGTTTTCCTGTAGATTTAATACTTCTAGACTCATATTTCGTCTTGTGCCGTCGTTACCAAATGAAATAATTCCTGTCGTGCTGTTAATCGTTAGCTACAAATAAACAACTATCAGTTACTGTTGTGGTCAGGTGGTTTAATATATCGCTGCAATATCGAGAGCTTTGAAACGTCATACTGTTAGGGAACCAATAGTGTACATAGGAATTTTATTCACGCCTCTCACCTCCATTAAAATCTCAGATTCAATTTTTCGACTGAGCATCATATTTGAGAAACTTATACTTTACAGCCATCACTCCCCATAAGTGGCTCCTCCGTGAGATTCGCTCTACACGCACTACCACTACATTCTCTATTTGCAACATACGACACTCAACTAAACTCACGTGGAAAGTGTTCCTTAATTCCAAGGTTTTTCTTCGGGTTTTTCTCCAGTTTTCTAATACATGCTAAATAGTAACTTGATATTTAAGTCGACCCTGGTAATTCTAGAAGTTAGCTCAGGACTATAAAACTTGGAGGCTTTTATTGTTGTAATTTGATGAACGACGCCAAGACACAACCAAACGAGCGCTGCGTCTGGGTTGGAAACAACCATCCCCGAGTGACATAAAGTTTATGGCTATCTAAAGACAGATTACGTTCACTAACCTCTTTTATTTGTTGATGTAACTGGGGTCCGTTGGCAGAGATGGTCAAACCTGTTTTGCTGGAGGTATTATCATCTCCTACCCACAATCCTTTGCTGATGAGGCTTTCTAGCGCATGCGCAATCACCAAAGTTGCGTCGAACGCAAAAAGGGAAGAGTTCTGTTTGAAATGAAAAGATGATTGGTAACAAAACAGCACTAGATTACAGCTAATTTTTTTAACTAAACTCCTTTCAATGCTCTTTTTATCGTACCTTTTTCTATCCTTGTCATCTATCTATCCCTTCTCGTCATAAACTACTCTCCATTATAAAAGAACTGTTATAGATATCGCGTACTGATTGGTTGGGAGGGCGTGTTTTATAAAAGCACAAAGACTACACGGGCAAATCCTCGCGATCTTTATAACTGAAGACATCACGTGCGCGAGTTTTATAAAGCACGCACACGGGGAATGGCAGATCACGAATAAAGTGTTAGGAGAAGCACAATGCATGGGCATTTTCTCTTTCTTGATTACACAACGCTCTTCCATATTCATAGCAAAATATAAAGTGAAAGAAAGAATAACTGGCCTATCTCAAGTGTAATACAATTTACACAGCACAGCTGTATCACAATACAAAAAAAAAAGCAATACCAGCTTTACGATTTATAGAACGAAGCACAATAGATTTAACAAATGACCAGCATATATTATATTACACTGGAGATAATGTGAATAGCTACATACTCACATAGATCTATAGAACGAAGCACAATAGATTTAACAAATGACCAGCATATATTATATACACTGAAGATAATGTGAATAGCTACATACTCACATAGATCTATAGAACGAAGCACAATAGATGTAACAAATGACCAGCATATATTATATTACACTGGAGATAATGTGAATAGCTACATACTCACATAGATTTATAGAACGAAGCACAATAGATGTAACAAATGACCAGCATATATTATATTACACTGAGATAATGTGAATAGCTACATACTCACATAGATCTATAGAACGAAGCCACAATAGAATGTAACAAATGACCAGCATATATTATATTACACTGAGATAATGTGAAGAGCGACATACTCACATAGATCTATAGAACGAAAGCACAATAGATTTAACAAATGACCAGCATATTATAGTACACTGGAGATAATGTGAAATAGCTACATACGCACATAGATCTATAGAACGAAGCACAATAGATGTTAACAAATGACCAGCATTATATATTACACTGGAGATAATGTGAATAGCTACATACTCACATAGATCTATAGAACGAAGCACACATAGATTTAACATGACCAGTACATATATGAACGAGATAATGACCAGCTACATATAGTACACTGGAGATATGTGAAATAGCTACATAGATAGAACTAACAAATGACCAGCATACATTATCACTGGAGATTATAGGGCGAACCTATGTGAGTAAGGGCAACGTATGGAAGCCTATTACATCTAGCGAAACAACTTGTAGATCGCAGATATTATTTACACTGAAGAATTATAAGTTGAACACCGTAGTGAAAATAGAAACGGACGTTTCGGACGTTAGTACTTTGTCGGAGCCAATAGAAAGTAAGAGTGAGAGAGATGTTATATCGTAGAGGATAGAGAGGTATTTCAGGTTAGGTATTTCATATATCGATCTCCTAATGGTTAGGTATTTTAGGTATATATCTCCTAATGGTTAGGTATTTTAGGTATTTTAGTTGAACACCGTAGTGAAAATAGAAACTGACGTTTCGGACGTTAGTCCTTTGTCGGAGTCAATAGAAAGTAAGAGTGAGAGAGATGTTTATATAGTAGAATAATCCGTGGGGATTAACGGTGCCAAGTGAATGAATAACACGCATTTCTTTTGTTTTGCGATGATGGTTGCTGCCGTGGGTTAAACAAAGACCAAAAACAATAGCATTAAGATCAGAGTGATTAGCAGAATTAAAGTGCCGAGCAACTGGTTTATTTAAATCTTTCTTTCGAATGTCGTAAAGGTGGTCTCTAAACGATTAAATGGTTAGGTATTTCAAGAATCGATCTCCTAATGGTTAGGTATTTCATCTATCGATCTCCTAATGGTTAGGTATTTCATATATCGATCTCCTAATGGTTAGGTATTTCAAGTATCGATCTCCTAATGGTTAGGTATTTCATATATCGATCTCCTAATGGTTAGGTATTCATATATCGATCTCCTAATGGTTAGGTATTTCATATATCGATCTCCTAATGGTTAGGTATTTCAAGTATCGATCTCCTAATGGTTAGGTATTTCCTATATCGATCTCCTAATGGTTAGGTATTTCATATATCGATCTCCTAATGGTTAGGTATTTCAGGTATCGATCTCCTAATGGTTAGGTATTTCATATATCGATCTCCTAATGGTAGGTATTTTAGGTATCGATCTCTAATGGTTAGGTATTTCATATATCGATCTCCTAATGGTTAGGTATTTCATATATCGATCTCCTAATGGTTAGGTATTTCATATCGAGGTCTCCGACAGGGTAGGTATTTAGATCTCCTAAGGGTAGGCATAGGCGATTCCTCATCGATCTCTAATGGTTAGGTATTTCATATATCGATCTCCTAATGGTTAGGTATTTCATCTATCGATCTCCTAATGGTTAGGTATTTCATGTATCGATCTCCTAATGGTTAGGTATTTCATATATCGATCTCCTAATGGTTAGGTATTTCATATATCGATCTCCTAATGGTTAGGTATTTCATATATCGATCTCCTAATGGTTAGGTATTTCATATATCGATCTCCTAATGTTAGGTATTTTCATATATCGATCTCCTAATGGTTAGGTATTTTCAGTATCGATCTCTAATGTTAGGTATTTTAGGTATCGATCTCCTAATGGTTAGGTATTTCATATATCGATCTCCTAATGGTTAGGTATTTCATATATCTGATCTCCTAATGGTTAGGTATTTTCAGGCTATTCGATCTCCTAATGGTTAGGTATTTCAATATTTGATCTCACTAATGGTTAGGTATTTTCATATATCGATCTCCTAATGGTTAGGTATTTCATATATCGATCTCCTAATGGTAGTATTTCATATATCGATCTCCTAATGGTTAGGTATTCATATATCGATCTCCTAATGGTTAGTATTTCATATATCGATCTCCTAATGGTTAGGTATTTCATATATCGATCTCCTAATGGTTAGGTATTTCATAGATCGATCTCCTAATGGTTAGGTATTTCATAGATCGATCTCCTAATGGTTAGGTATTTCATATATCGATCTCCTAATGGTTAGGTATTTCATATATCGATCTCCTAATGGTTAGGTATTTCATATATCGATCTCCTAATGGTTAGGTATTTCATATATCGTCTCCTAATGGTTAGGTATTTCATATATTGATCTCCTAAGGTTAGGTATTTCATATACGATCTCCTAAGGTTAGGTATTTTTAGGTATCGATCTCCTAATGGTTAGGTATTCCTATATCGATCTCCTAATGGTTAGGTATTTCATATATCGATCTCCTAATGGTTAGGTATCTCATATATCGGTGTTCAACTTACCTATAGAGAAAAAATATCGCTCTGGGATCCTCACGAATACCCTACATTTCATATTCTGGCTGCGTTACCAGCGTGGTTGGTCCTTGTAGTGTAGTGGTTAACACATCGGACTAGAATACCGAAGACGTGGGTTCAAATCCTACCAAGGGCATATGATATTTTTCTCTTATTTCTCTACTTCATTATACACACCGAACGCATAATTTCTACTTTACTATGTCTATTATCTGCGTACATTTACGGTGTTCAACTTACCTATAGAGAAAAAATATCGCTCTGGGATCCTCACGAATACCCTACATTTCATATTCTGGCTGCGTTACCAGCGTGGTTGGTCCTTGTAGTGTAGTGGTTAACACATCGGACTAGAATACCGAAGACGTGGGTTCAAATCCTACCAAGGGCATATGATATTTTTCTCTTATTTCTCTACTTCATTATACACACCGAACGCATAATTTCTACTTTTTTATTTCATATATCGATCTCCTAATGGTTAGGTATTTCATATATCGATCTCCTAATGGTTAGGTATTTCATATATCGATCTCCTAATGGTTAGGTATTTCATATATCGATCACCTAATGGTTAGGTATTTCATATATCGATCTCCTAATGGTTAGGTATTTCATATATCGATCTCCTAATGGTTAGGTATTTTAGGTATCGATCTCCTAATGGTTAGGTATTTCATATATCGATCTCCTAATGGTTAGGTATTTCATATATCGATCTCCTAATGGTTAGGTATTTCATATATTGATCTCCTAATGGTTAGGTATTTCATATATCGATCTCCTAATGGTTAGGTATTTTAGGTATCGATCTCCTAATGGTTAGGTATTTAGGTATCGATCTCCTAATGGTTAGGTATTTCATATATCGATCTCCTAATGGTTAGGTATTTCATATATTGATCTCCTAATGGTTAGGTATTTCAGGTATTGATCTCCTAATGGTTAGGTATTTCATATATCGATCTCCTAATGGTTAGGTATTTCATATATCGATCTCCTAATGGTTAGGTATTTCATATATCGATCTCCTAATGGTTAGGTATTTCATATATCGATCTCCTAATGGTTAGGTATTTCATATATCGATCTCCTAATGGTTAGGTATTTCATATATCGATCTCCTAATGGTTAGGTATTTCATATATCGATCTCCTAATGGTTAGGTATTTCATAGATCGATCTCCTAATGGTTAGGTATTTCATCTATCGATCTCCTAATGGTAAGGTATTTCATCTATCGATCTCCTAATGGTTAGGTATTTCATCTATCGATCTCCTAATGGTTAGGTATTTCATATATCGATCTCCTAATGGTTAGGTATTTCAGGTATTGATCTCCTAATGGTTAGGTATTTCATATATCGATCTCCTAATGGTTAGGTATTTCATATATCGATCTCCTAATGGTTAAATATTTTAGGTATCGATCTCCTAATGGTTAGGTATTTCATCTATCGATCTCCTAATGGTTAGGTATTTCATATATCGATCTCCTAATGGTTAGGTATTTCATATATCGATCTCCTAATGGTTAGGTATTTTATATATCGATCTCCTAATGGTTAGGTATTTCAGGTATCGATCTCCTAATGGTTAGGTATTTCATATATCGATCTCCTAATGGTTAGGTATTTCATATATCGATCTCCTAATGGTTAGGTATTTCAGGTATTGATCTCCTAATGGTTATGTATTTCATATATCGATCTCCTAATGGTTAGGTATTTCATATATCGATCTCCTAATGGTTAGGTATTTCATATATCGTTCTCCTAATGGTTAGGTATTTTAGGTATCGATCTCCTAATGGTTAGGTATTTTAGGTATCGATCTCCTAATTGTTAGGTATTTGAAGTATAATATATAAACCCATATAAGAACCTCTCATGTTTACTTTTTACCTAAAATTCACAAACCCAATAACCCTGGCCGTCCTATTGTATCAGCTTGTAGTTGTCCCACCGAACTTATTTCTAGCTTTCTTGACTCTCTTATGTCACCTATCGTTCAGACTCTACCCACCTACATTAAAGACACTAATCAGGCCCTCAGGATTTTTAATGACTTTCAATTTCAAAATTCTCAATCCAAGTTTTTATTTACCATGGATGTCAAATCTTTATACACTGTCATTCCTAATGATGAAGGTCTCAATGATCTCAAACATTTTTTTGATCGACGCACCGTTTTAGAACCTAGCACTCCTACTCTATTGCGTTTAGCTGAACTTGTTCTCACCCTTTATTGTTTTTCCTTTTACGACCGTTTTTTTCGACAAATCAACGGTGTAGCTATGGGCACCAAAATGGGAACTAGCTACGCTAATTTATTTGTTGGCTACATCGAGCAACAAATATTTGATCTCTACCCAGGCATTAAACCTGAACTTTTTGGTCGCTACATTGATGATTGTATTGGCGCTACTTCTTGTTCAAAACAAGACTTTATTCTCTATGTCAATTCGTTTCACCCAGCTCTTGAATTCACTTGGGACATTTCACGCCCTCTTTTTTCGTTCAAAAGGGATCGCAATTTACGTTCTTTCTTAGTTAAATGTGTACTTCCTTCTAATAAAGAACCCGGTACTTTTCGCTGCTCTCGCAAACGTTGCTACACTTGCCCTTTTGTTGCTTCACTAACTTCTATTAAAGGTCCCAAATCCACCTTTATTATTATTGATCATTTTGATTGTACTTCTTCTAAAGTCATCTGCTGTATTCAATGTTCAAGCTGCAACATGCTCTATGTTGGAGAAACTGGCCGCCGATTAGGTGATCGTTTTAGAGACCACCTTTACGACATTCGAAAGAAAGATTTAGATAAACCAGTTGCTCGGCACTTTAATTCTGCTAATCACTCTGAGCTTAATGCTATTGTTTTTGGTCTTTGTTTAACCCACGGCAGCAACCATCATCGCAAAACAAAAGAAATGCGTGTTATTCATTCACTTGGCACCGTTAATCCCCACGGGATGAACGAACGCTTCGCCTACATTTAAGTTTTTTTTGTTTTGTTTTTTCTTTTCTTTTCTTTTCTTTTCCTTTTCTCACCTATTGTTGCTTTCTATCCTTTTGTTTTCTTTTTGTTTTATGGCTTGTTTTCTTCTTATTGGTTTGTTTTCTCTATCCTCTACTATATAAACATCTCTCTCACTCTTACTTTCTATTGGCTCCGACAAAGGACTAACGTCCGAAACGTCAGTTTCTATTTTCACTACGGTGTTCAACTTATAATTCTTCGATAACTTGTTTCATTAGAAACACCGACGCAGTCCACGCTAGTGTTCACTAGCCATCATCTGTAATATTACTAACTGAGAACAAAAGTTTTTGTCGACCTGGTTTTAATCGAGTAGACCGTTTTCCAATTAATAGTAGATTTGCATCCCGGGTTGGGGGGGAGGGGGGGGGGGGTACTCTTCCCCGTCTAGAGTATGCATGTGCCGCTGAGCCCTCTGAACCCTGGCCCTGTTCCAGAGTAAAATCGCTGAAAACCATAACCTTTTCTGGTAGTACGAAAATAGATACCCTGTTCCAGAGAGGAGAGAGCGTGATTTCATATACCCTGTCCCAGAGAGAGCGCGATTTTATATACCCTGTTCCAGAGTAGAAACGCTAAAAACCATACCCTGTTTGGCGGCACGTACCCGTATATCAAATATAGGGGAGTACCTCACTCCCCCCCCCCCCCCCGAATTTGCAGCAAAGAATTGTACGTTTTATATCTCTATTCATCTCTCTTTACATCTCTCTAAAGGAAAAGAAGGTTTTTAAAAAAAAGTATCATTAAAGAAGACTGACTTGCTATCCGTGGTTTCAGTTAGGTTCGGCTCATGCGAAGTTCGACCTTCGTCTAACAAAACTTGACTTAAAAGGAATGATGGACGCAAAAGGATTGAAATCACAGGGAAAATTCCAGCCCTCGTTTAAACATTTCGTTCTACTTACCATATCTGCCATCAGCCAGGTATGTGGTTTTTCTATGCGAAAAGAGCAGACACAGTGTACCTGGAAACAAATGATACCAGGAAATGTTGATGAGTATTTTCAGTGCGGATACTCCAGCCGGGACAACTTTGATAAACTATTATCTTTAACCAATCATATTGCAACACTTAGTTTAATATTTTTTAACCAGCCAATCAGTTAGCACATGGATAAAATAAGAGCACGAGAACCCGATAATCTGATTGGCTAACACTGTTATCACAGTTTTATTGAAGAGGTTCCTGTAAAATAATAGACAATATTCAGGTTTGAATTATCATTATGACGATCTTCAGCTTGAGTATAATGTTTTCCCATTTCAGAGCACGTGTCATTCCCTTGAGTATAATTTCTATTGCTTAACAGTAACTATTGACGATGCCAAGTTGATAAATGATGATGATAGTTGGTGTTATGTTGTTGATGTTTGTCACGAAGATTGTGCTGGTAATTGATAAATCAGATAATGATCATTGATGATGACATGTTTGAGGCTGATTTTGATTATGATGACAATGGACGTGATCATGGTAGTGATGATGATAATGATGCTACGAGTTTATTAGTACCTTTATACTATAAAGTATTACCCTCAATAAAAAAAGGCTTCATTAATATTACTTATTATTATAATTATTATAATTAATATTATTATTATCGTTGTTGTTGGTGGTGGTGGTGTTTTTCTTGAAGACTACGACAATGATGATCTTCACATCAAAGGTAGCGTCATGGGAGAGATTATTCTTGTTTGGTGAGAATGTAACGACGAGAATAATAATGATAAGGGAGGATGATAATGGTATCGAATGATCACATGATGTTCTACCTGATCCATAACAGACGCCACGAGATCTGAATCACAGAACAGTGCAATAGCTTGTACTGGAGCATTATGAAGACTGTTTAGCTGCCTCTTGGTTGTCGTCGCAAAGAGCCTTCTTCTCGTCGATCTCTAAAGCAAGCTTACTGTACTTTGTATTGGGTGGAAGAACAGAAATGAACGCATTTGCTTGGCTTCTCCACTGGACTGAGAAAGTGAAAACATAAAAGATAAATTATAAATGAGTAAAAAAAAGATAAGCGAAAAAATGGAAGTCAGTCCAGTCAGTCAGTCAGTCAGTCACTTACCATCGTACATCACCAGGATATCAGTCCAATCATTTTCCTTCAAAATGTCAACCATGGCCAATCTGACGTCATGTGAACTCGGCCCAGGCAATCACTGTTTGATGCTTGTGTTTCGTTGCCAGGGAAATGGCCATGTACTTCATGCTTAGTTATCATGGGAATGTGCAGCATGGATCCAAGAATGTCGAGTGTGGACTCGGGACGAGAGTTTACAACTACGGCGATGACGTCCAGCTTGGATATAATTGTACTGCATGATGGGAAATAATAACAGAGTTTTAAGATTGAGTTAAATTGTTTTCGGATGAATAATTTTCTCCTCAATGGACCTTTTTAGCTCGGGCGTAATGCTTTCCAACCTTAGACCATGCGTCATTCCCTAGGTTATCATTTCTTTCTTTAACCGTGGTGCATGACAAGACACATGATTATGGATATCATTCTTCACTAAAAAACTTTATTCTCAAGAGAATGACACTGGGTCTGATATGGAAAAACACTATGCTCAAAGTAAGTTAGAAGTCTATACCCAAGCAAGTTCTCTCCCGAGGTAATGATTTTGAGAACACAAATTCACCTATTAAATAAGCCTCAACATCAAGGAAAGACGTCTGAAAAAGTAAAAACTTTGGGTTCCCATGCCTTAAAGCCAGAGGCGTTGACGCAAATAGTGTCTTATAGTACTCACGTAACACACTCCGTATTCACGTCCATTAATTATTATTTCCTTTCATTCTTTTTATTAACCAATTATCGTAACGTAAAACACTACATACACTCAATTGAAGAATCGTTGTCCGGTTTAGAAGCATAGAACATAGAAGCTGAGTCCGAAATAGCACATGAGGAGTAAATAAGCGGTTTCGTCTAAGATGCAAGCTATAAAAATGCAAAGCCAAACAGCTCTCAAACGCAGGTCTTCTGAATACGCGTTTGGAATTCTAAACCGACTGCATAATATAATTATGTCATTTCCCATGTGCCATTTCGGTCTCAGCTTTTATGTCTAGTTCTATGATTCTGAACACGACAACGATTCTTAATCAATGATTAATTGGCTTGACTTTGGTTCTCAACAGGCTTGAATGCTTTTCGCGCTAATCCGACTCATTTCGACTATGCATCTGTCTGTTATTTCTTCCTTTGAGGTTCTAAAGCTTTTGTCAATTTTAATCGTAAAGAAATATCGAAGAATTACAGTTGTTAATAGACCATTTTCGAGTTTCAAATAACTCCTGTGTCGGGGCGAGTATCAGTGTCTAAATATTCACAAATACCAGCAAAGTAAAGAATGCACATCTTCAACTATACAAACACTTTGGAATTCCACGACCCTTCACTGAAACAGGTCATATTTTGCACAAAGTGGAGAATAACCCTGAGCAACAGAGAACTCGAAACTGGAGTATTCACCATCTGCCATACATCGATTCACTGTCAAACACATAGCATTTAATCGAGGCTACAAGGTTGTTTCAAGGATATTCAGACTTGAACCTTACAGTTTCGATTTAATCCTTTTTGTTTGACCAATGAACAATGTATGAAGATGGCGAATCTTCGTAAAAAATAAAAAAACTGAGAATATCAGATATAAATCATAAAATAATTTCTATATATAATTCACGTACTAAACGTTCCATGACTTCCAAATTATTAGCTTAATCATTTATAATATAACTAAATAATTAGAAAAAAAATCACACAGTTTTTAGATCTGATATGATCATTTGTACAAATGCTTTGAGCTTAGCTAGCAGGGAAGCTACATTGAAAATAAAGACAAGCCGTAAATAACTAATGATCTTACTGATAAGGACTTGATGAGTGGGCAAAATCAAGCCGTATTCACTAAATAACTAATGACCTCACTGATAAAGGCTTGATGAGTGGGCAAAATCAAGCCGTAATAACTAATGACCTTACTGATAAAGGGCTTGATGAGTGGGCAAAATCAAGGCTATTTATACTGAGTGGTTAGTACACGAAACTCAAAAATCAGTCCAGACTATTTTTAATCTAAACCAAAGATAGTTTTGTTAAAACACATGTAAGGCTAAAATGTTTATTCCGAAAAGCTTATGCTATAATGGTACAAGCATGATCTGAAATAGATAAAGTACGATGTGACAGAAACGAACTGCCAGGGTGCATACCATTCACATAGTCAATCCATTTAGTTGGAAATTCATTCGCTGATGATAAGAAAAGAGCGGGAAACTTTGACCTTAGAAAAATGGTACACGCGTCTACAGAAAGAACCGAAAAGAGCGGGAAAAGTGGATTAAAAATTAAAAATTAAAAACAGAGTTTTTTGTAACTTCTCCGCGATCGAAATGACACATACCCTTCGTCCGTGAATATGGTAGGCACCTCAGATATTACGAAACTATGCTTGCATCAACACAATCACTGTAACAACAGTTTGACTACCAAAATAAAATTTTAAAAATAAAATAAAAACACAAAAAGCCTTATTGTAAACTCTATAAAGCAAGTAGTAAATGGTACATTACCGTAGTCCAGTAAGTTTTCTTTGATTGACTTCGTAGTATGGAGATAAATTTGATGTTTGTGCCAGGTAGAATACTAGAGTTTATTGTTGATGTAGTGTTATTGCAGATATCAAGGATTTTTTCTAGAGAGGACATCATGGTGTTTGCTTGTTGATGCTGCCGATAGAAAAAAGTACAATTGTCCTTGCAGCCCTTTTTACTAAGTCAAATTTGCAGAAAATAAGTAGGAAAACGGATAAAATTTTCTTCTATTAAGTTAATTTTTTTTACAGATGTGAGAACAAATCTTATCTCATTGTTCACTGTTTTGCATGAAATAATGAATTCATAATAGTGCCACCATTAGAGACGTAAATATTTGTAAGATTTTTTTCTTCGATAAAAAGCTATAGACGGGTTTTAAACCCGTGACCCTCCTTTTCAAACATTATTACGTACTTCAGTATTTAACTTGAAAACGTAACCACTTGATAAATATATAAAAGATGGCGGACTTCAGTACCCTGCTCTTACAGATACAGCACAGATAGGAATATTTCGGTTGCATACATACCTATATACGTTTTCGGTGCAGCGTTGCCGATGCAGTTTGAAAAGAACAAGCAAAAAATAAATTCCCCAAGCCACCATGGTGTGTTGCCTTTGTACCATCCGGTTAAAACGCGGCGAGTT
>WHPX01000541.1:0-71087 GCA_011057435.1 Actinia equina
CGCTGATGAAGCTATTAGAATACAGATGATACAGCGGTTGGACGTCATTTGTATTCTAAACCACCGCTAGCTTGTTTTAATGTCTTTAAAAACCAAGAAAGATATTTGAGTGTGGGCTTGTGTACTGTATTATTATACTAATTGCCCAATTATTTTCTCTCTATATGCAGGGCAAATCACAGCGGCTCAAAACGTTATTTTCCTACAAGGCTGGTCAAGGTGTAGACACGTTCAAGAACACCTCATACATGCCCCTGTTTGCTGATGAGCTTAAATTCAATGACTCGGCACTTGAAGCCAGAGCAAGAGAAATATGTGGTTCTAACCTGGCTTGTCTGTTTGATATTGCTGCTACGAAAAATGTCTCTCTTGGAGAAGCCACCTTGAAGACATCCCAGAAGCTTGTTAATGAGTCAAATCACTTGGTGAGTCGAATCATTGTTTAGTACTGTCATAGTAGTTTTCCAATGTAATGCGAATCATTGTTTTATAAAAAAACTCTATGGATTTGGGGTTGTTATGAGATGGCTGGGTGCTTAGGGAGTACTTAATATCCCCTAGTGATGTAGCGAATCAGAGTTCATAGAATATCTATAGAAATAGATATGAGTCATTCGCTGTAGATTGCAATTCATTAGATTCCACGAACCTTTGACATCCGGCACCAGTGTCTTCAATGGTGTAGAGTACTCGTACATGTTGGCTATCTATAAAAAATGTCAGCTATATCTGTAAAGAAATATTTCTATAACACAGAAATAATATTGAAATTGATATTTATTAGATTCCAGGGGTTGACATTTGACTATATTTATGGTCTATCCTATAATGACAAATTTCAATGGGCATTTCCAATACCCTTCTTTCCACCATGGAGGATGAAAGTTCTCAGTTGAATAGCCAGGCATAAATGCTTATTTTTTATTATTATAGAAAACTTTCCTCCGGAGCTGGTAAATGCAAGTTCAGTTATCAAACTCAACTTGAATGAAATGTTCATCTTTACCTTGACGGCGAGGGATAAGAATGGAGATGCCATATCGTTTACTTTACCTTCCCTTCCTGAACTGCAAGCTACGAAGTCCAACAACACGAGAATCTTCAAGTTGACTCTTTCTACAACTGATAAGGTTAATATTTGTGCTTTCCATAATATTGAGGATTCGACAAAATAATAGTAAAACGATATTGTCTAAGGCAGAAGAATCACGTATTGGCTACAACATATCTAAAACAACGTTTAACGACAACATGAAGACCATTATTAGCAAACAATGCAAAGACGAGTCAATTGATTGGTTGCAAGCATTCCCAAGAGAGTTAAAAGACAATATGGCGGCCATTGTGGAAATCTTTTGTTAAATGATACCAGCATGGCCGCGATGACGTAACGTTCAAAACGAAGAATAAACATTATCTACCGTCACAGTATCAAGACCTTTTATTTGTGTATTTTGTCTCACCGGTCTTAATCATCGTGCGTAATTTTTGATTATTTTTTAGGTCAATTTCACCGTCGTCGTAACAGATTCTAAAGGAGCATCAGCGATCTGGAGCCCTACTATTATGTTGTGCGCATGTCAAAATGGCGGAACCTGTTCACAGCCAGACAATCTAAGTGGTGATAGATTCCAAGTGATGTCGTGTACATGTAATAGTGGTTATACTGGCAAGTTATGTGAAAGTGACATCGATGCCTGTGATGTCAATGGGCCGCCATGTTTCCCTGGGGTCAACTGTACCGATCTTCCTCCTCCTCGCGGGATAGATGGGTATATCTGTGGGCCTTGTCCCGCGGGTTATGCCGGAAATGGTTCAAGTTGCACAGGTACATGGTGCAATGTCATGTAATATTATCATTTATTTTGCAGATCCTAATTACTTTATTGATTCTTACATTGCTAGACATCGACGAGTGTCAAACGATACAAGGTGCTCACAGCTGTGCATAAATACCCCGGGCTCATTCCAGTGCCAGTGTAACCCTGGTTACAGGCTCAATGACAATGGTGCAACCTGTGATGGTAAGAATTTGACAATTCACTTGCAACTGAGACCACTTTATTACTAAAAGTATATTCAATGTGGTAAAAATGTGTAGTCGTAAAGGATGATGATTTGATGATTTATGATTTATATAGGATGGGAGTTGCCTTGAAAGCGTACAAATATATTTTGCAATCAAGCTGAATTTTATTACAATTTCTTTTATGTAATCCAGATGTCAATGAATGCCAGACGCCTGGCACATGTATGCATATTTGTACCAACACCGAGGGCAGTTACAAGTGCACATGTAATGAAGCCTTCAAGGTTGATCCAACTGACTCCAGCAAATGTGTTTCGTAAGTATTATACTTTGATAGACGTCTCTAACTTGGGCCTAAGGTTTTTTCCATTGTTATTTTCTTTGGAATAAGATTCTTTGTTTGAGTTGTACCCATATTTATCCTGATGTGTCTTCTTATGCGCAACCGTTAAACCAAGAAAGAAATGATAGACACGTGGACTAAAAATGTGTAAACATTACCAACGTGCCAAAGAGTTCTGTTGCTTTAAAATAGTAACTGCGAATAAATTTTAGAGCAATTCTGTGCAAATATTTCCATGAGATTAGAAATTCAGCATAAGGGCCTCATTACTTTATTCCCCGATTGTATATATGCGTACTAAAATAATAAATAAATGAAATAATTGGGATGTATGAATTTGTAATCATTTAATTTCATGTCTATACCTTTGCAGCGGCTGCTGGATGTGACGGTAATGGCTGTGATCATGTTTGCTATATGCAAAACAACGAGAAGAAATGCTCATGTAAACAGGGTTACGAGCTATACGACCAAAAGAAATGCAGAGGTAATGATAATACAAAACATGTACTTTGTTACGGTGCGGCTTATTTAGGCCTCCTCACAGGAAATGAAGCCAAAGGCAGATTTTAGGCAGATTTTTTTTACAACTTTTAATCAAAGATTTGTTACTGAAGTGAATGTCACTAGGTCTAAATGAAACCACCTTAACATAACCATCTTTCCATTTTAGATATCAATGAGTGCAATGATGCACCCTGCAGTAGCGGTGAGTGTACGAATTTTGATGGCGGTTACAGATGTGAATGCTCAAAGGGATTCAGACTTGCATCTGACAAAATCACTTGTGAAGGTAAGTCTACTACTTTATGCTGATTCTATATGATGAAAACGTGAATGATCGACGAGTAGCTGTTAGATCAGTCTTCAACACCAGTAGACGATAGATAAATTATTTTTGTGACGACGGCGCGAGATGGCCAAAGTTCTCGTAACATTGATGTTCATAAGATAGAAATGTAAAGAGCGACTAAAATATTGTTGTTTCATTTTCATTTTGTGGGGCAATAATAACAGAGCCAGGTTCCAATTTTGGCGAAAACCAAAAGATTGAACTGAGAATTATAAGATTGTTCTTTCTGAGAGCAGGGGCGGATCCCCACTTCAGCAGAGAAAAACGATGCTTTTTTATATTGTTTTCCGTTGTGTTGACGAAAAAACTCAATTAGGCCCCCCTAAACTCAATTAGCCGCCCCCCCCCTAAAATTTTGGCTGGATCCGCCCTTGGAGAGAGATCGATTAAGGAGATATCATTACAGCCCAGCTAAAAACCTCAAAGTTCAGGATAAAACTAATAATGAACCCACTCACATACACCGCGGTGAGAGGAAGAGATGTGCACATTTCTCATATTTCCGCGCACTAATGCCTTCGCCCCCGATCACTCTCTTGACTACAAGTTTTAATGATCACTGCTTGTTTCCCTAGATATCAACGAGTGTGTAGAGGGATACAACTGCAGTGATCCGTACCATCAGTGCGTCAACACCAAGGGGTCGTATGAATGTAGATGCGAAGAAGGACTTTACTGGATTAATGGCTCCTGCACAGGTATTTAATTCAATATTACCGATCATTAATTTACATTTATAGATTTTTAAGAGTTATTCTCGGCACGGAAACACCTGTGTTATTTCTCGTGGATTCATCGATAAATCTGCTAACGTAGACCATTTTTATTTTGATGTAACTAAGGGATAAAAAAAACGCGAAACAACTACCACAACGGGCCGATGATGCTTGGAAAAATATCTAGATTGAATCATGATTCTAAGTCATGGGAATCAACAGTGGTTTCCATGAAGCTCCTCTTCTTCCATTGGATTCTAATTAAGATTTAGTGATTGACTTTTGCTGAGTGAGGAAAACCGAAGAACCCCTAGATAAACCCACGAAGCAGAGGATAATACCAACTAGAAACTTTACTCACATTCGACACCGAGCCCAGCGATACTTGAAACTGGGTTGCATTGGTGAAAGGCGAGCGCTCTCACCGCTACGCCACAGTTTCATCGATAAGTGACCATTCAATGCTTTATTTTTGTTACCATTTTAATTAAATGCGAAATCATGTGATATTGTAGATCCTGGCAAGGGTCCTGTACCAACGGTTTATCCTGAACCTCCAAGAAAACCAAGCGAGGAAGAAAAGTTACAAGCTGTTATTATGCGCATCCTAAAGATGCTGCTTAAGGAGGTGAGTCTACTTCTCAAGCAACTTCTATCTCTCTGGTTAAATTCCCTAAATCATCTAATGGTTACTCAGAAAGGAAAGTCACGAACGGGACACGAGACCCATGCGAGGTGACCACCTCATGAAATGTTGAAATAATTAGACGCAAAAATATATGCAAAAAATATAACAATTGGTCTTGAGCTCATGAATAATTAATGAGCATAAGATTCATAACTCTAACTCTATTTAGTTTTGCCCGTTAATCTCCAAAACAGAAGCAAATCCATTGACGTCCGACAAATTGTTTCACTTTCGTCCGTGAATCCGTCGCAGTACAATTTGTTGATTTATTACGGGTTCATTTTCAGTGGGACGCAGCTACCGATAAGAGATTCAAGAAAGCCATTGCTTCGTTGGCGTCATCATTCTGTAAGACAAACCGAACACGATGTGGACTTCCAGAAGAACGAAGATCGAGGTAAATAGAAACAAGTCAGATTCGTACCTTGCGTAGATTAGATAATTCCAGTTCAACAATTCTCATTCTGTGAGAGAGCGAGAGTTTGTTAGTCAGCTAAGAGGTTGTTTCAGGGTTCGATGAAATTGATATTAGATCGAACTCAAGCATGGTATCATATCATCCAACACCCTCCTGTGTTGCTGGTCATATTTAGTGACAAGATAAACTGAACGTTTTGAAAAGAAAAAAGAAATTGGATTTCTCGCGATGATCTTTCTCTGTCTTTTTATACCGGCCAACATGGTTACCCCATCTTTTATTCTTTTGTCAATATTTTTGAAAATCGTGTGCAATTTAGTGTATTTAATTTCTATACTGTTTCAATATTTCACAGACGAGCAGCCGGGGATCCATTGTACACCGAGTATCAAGTTCACCTCTTACCTTCTTATCCCCGACAAAATGGTTCGGATCTGTTAGTAGCATTCTACATCCAAAAACCACCAGGAATCTTCGCAAATTTCTCAGCCGTACCAGCTCTTGTGTTGGAAGAGTTAGTCAAGGCTGGACTTGCACAGATACAAGTGGCATTGAATGGTAGGACTGCCACAGGGATAAGCAGTCTCTACCAATCTACACCTGACCCACCAACAACTACTCCACCACCACCTGCTCCAAAGGAGGACAAGACGTGGATGTACATTGTTATTGGTGCTTGTTGTGGTTTTGTCGTTCTGTTAATAATCATCATCGTTATTGTTGTCTATTGGTAAGTTTATTGTTGATATAGGACATGGTATGATGATACATATGACATATAAAAACTTTAATAGTTTGATCAGTGGAGATTGAAAACACGGGATTGATCGTAGTTGCTTCATTTTCTTTTCTTCTTTTTTACCTTCCTTCCTTTCTCTCTCTCTTTTTCCTTAGTACTTCCTTTATTATTCCGTTTTTTCTTTCTTTCTTGTTTTCTTTCTTTCCATCGTCCTTTCCTTCCTTCCTTCTTCTTTCATTATATATTTACTCAATTTTTTTCTTTTTCTCATCAACAGCAAAAGAAGAACCCAAGGAAGGTATCTACCCCGCAATACGTGTCACCTGATGATGATGAACTTGGAGCTAGAAACAGAGGATACAACAAATCTTCTGAAGCTCTAGAAATGGAAAAAGTAAAGGCCTGAGTATAACCTTTGAGCCACTGCTTCAAAACACTAGGACGCACCTTTTAGTGTATTTAAATAATGTATTGGAATATATTCAGCAAAGTGCATGCGTGCAGTCGTATTCCATAATTAATATCGATCACTTTTGAATGATCACCAATATATCAAGAAACAAAGTCTAAACGAACATTAGAGAATAATTGCACTCACTCGATCAATCCGTGCCCAGTAAATCGGTGCTCTATATCCCATATAGTAACCAAGGCGTCAGGTGGTGGGGGCCTTGCAGTATAGCCAATACGGGGTTATTCATTAGTATTCTCTAATTAAGTCATTAATATTCTCTATATAGAGAATACTAATAAGGCTTTTGTTTTCTTTTGTTCGTATGTTATATCGTATGTTAAAAAGGGAAAACAAAGTGTTGTAAATGGGGGTTCCGGACCCTCTGAACCCGCCCTTGCTTCGCCCTCGTGGCTTTCTATCTAATGCTCGGGACTCTACATCTCATAGAACACTCGCGTTTATACACACTACTTAAAGAATGTTTTAGTGAGGCTTATTATCAAGGCAAGCTTTTGAATAGCCTTTAAAAATGCACTCATAGTAGTAAGGAATATAATTTGCGGGACGGTCAGGCTCCTTAAAGGACCTTAAAGATTCGCAGGATGCATGGATCAAGAAAGGATGCGTGGTGTCCTCTTGCATGATGCATATATATCATTTATATTAGATATAATTGTAATCAGTTCAAAGAACACCTGTGAAAGTAACAAATATATAGAATAAAAGGCACTGAAGAATTGGTCGCCATGTTGCTTAACATAACAAATGAGCCCAATACCAATCCGTTTGTTAGCCAGACCCGTACGTTATATGAATTTCAAACTTGTTCTTTTAACCCACGCCATCCAGGAAAAATATATAGTGTACTTGAATTTATAATACACGCTTTGTCCTTTATAATATTTATCGGTAATCACATTGGTGACTCGTGAAATTAGGGATAAATTTCACTTGTGTTAGTCAAAATCTGCATAATTTCTGCTTAATTACTCCGTTTTGACAAACACACTTGAAATTTATTCCTAATTTCACTCGCCACCATGTGATTACCTATACGAATCCCGCGGGAATCCCTCGATGTAGAAGCACAGTAAATGTGCGCGCTAACAATAGTAGACACCATGCTTTTGCTTTGATTTTTTCTATTGGTAAACAGGCACCTTAAACAAATAGTATGGACAAAAATGTTATATTTATTTCTTAATTTCTTAAGTATGGTGCTACTGCGTTTGCGTGGCGCTTTGGCCTGCTTGAGAGCAACGCTATTAGCAGTTCTTGAAAGTACGAAGGCTCAGTATTTTGGAACACTTTTGAGTTGAATCTTGATTTAAATAATAATAATAATGAGAATACGTTGTTCTACCGGTGAGTAGCGAAGTCCTGTTAGTGGCGGAGTACGATAATCCGTAGATAATGCCGAGTGCATTTTGAAATAATCCGTATCCCAGTTTTGTAAACAAATATATCCCTAAAATAAATGGCCGATAATAATTCGTAATCTTTAGATGTAGGGGCCAATAATCCTTTTTCGTTTTCTAAATCTTTTATAATCCTTGAACCCAAAACCCTCACAGGGCCCCACTGACCAGCAAAGATCCTTCAACAAAGAAGTAAGTATGATCAGGTTTACGAGAGAAGATGAAAAGTTTTATTTTTTTGCAGCAGAATACAATACATATTGCACAAAGTGTTTAGGCGGAACATATAGAAGAGCGTTACTACTGTTATTTTTGAGATTACGAATGCGTTTTCGTATTCTCCCAATACGGGCAAAAGATCCAGCTGATCTCGTTTTGACAGTCCATCAAAAAACTGCCAATCATCAACAGCAACAACAACAATAAACAAACAAACATGGCGGCCACAGTATGAGAAAATAACTCTGAATCTTTGCTTTCCTAGCTATGTTATGGACTAGCAATACATTTAAAATTCTACCTATACTTGTTTCAATTCTTTTATGAAATTATCGTGAAATGATAGCTCTTTCTCCGCCGAAAAAACAGCTGAAACTAGGATCTCCTGATCAACTACAACAATCCTTCGCGCGCCTTTACTGAGATGACTTGCTTAATGGAATGTAACGCTGATTTCCATGCTTGCGCAATGTGTTGATCGTATTTGATAGAGTGGAGTGGCAAATTCAGCACCCAACCCTTCCTAGAATGAAAGAACCCAACACCCTCTCCCCGCCCTCACTAAAAATTTGAAATCTAAAAGCTCGATATTTTTTTAAAGTGAAGTCGATCTTGCTCGATATGATCTCGTACCCCTCAAGCTCTCCCCCATAACTGAAAGTCAAATGGTCCGTCCCTCATTAAAAAAAACCCTTCCAGACACGCCGATGAATAAAGTATTTTTTACAAGCGACATATGTTTACACTGGACAAAAAAGTCATTGAATTTCAGTCTCGGGTCACTTCCTGGATAACATGTTCTAATCATGTGATCCTGACTCGACCAATATAAAGCCAAACAGAGCCAGAAAAAAACATCTCTAAACGTGGCAGTTGAAGTGGCTTGATAAATTATTCAGCGGGCCTAAAAATTACATTTTAGAATCTAATGCATTTGAAAGTATCTGATTTATAGACTAGTTTTGGGTAAAGGATCTGTACTGTTGTTTTCCTCATTAATTATTTATGATTTGATAATCATCTCCAAGCTTCTTTTTTGGAATTACCGATAGAGGATTCAGCTGGCCGACAGGTATTCTTCCCGGTTGTCGTGGCGGCTTTTGTGGTCACAGGAACCAAAACGGTAAGACTTTATTACATTGCATGCAATGACTACTACACCTTTTGCCGTTCATTAACAGAAAATGTACATTCATTTGTGCCAATAGTTGTATCAATAACGTGTAATGTACTTTCATCAACACCACAAGTAACATCATTAGCGCGGATAAACTTTCAATAACGACATATTGAATATGCGTGTACATTCATAGGCATCAATGGACAATCAATAGCGCGTTTGTACATTCATATGCGCGGAATGTATTTTCTTAGGCGCGAAATTCAACTTCAATAACACCAAAAGACATACAATTGCATTTATGGACAATCATTTACCCAAAAGTGAAAATTCATTAGTGCTATTAGCATAATCATTGACAATCAATAACGCGCTTGGACAATCATGAGGGTCAACGTTATATTCTATAGCGTGGTTCGACAAACATTTGCATGATTCGAATGAACAATAAGAGAAATAAAACAATCATTAGCGATTTAAAAAAAAAAACTATTTTAGCCTTCAATTTCTTCGCTATTTATACATCGTGGCAAATACGTTTGCATATATCTGAACCACTGATCACATTTAGCGATAGCGATGGTTGCAACATTTCTCTGGAACCCTTCCATTAGCAACTGCTTTCTGTAGTGACCTAGAGCAATCTCTTGTCGTCTTGCCTTAGCCCGATAGTTCGTATGTTGTTGGATCTCTGGACGGCTGATGTCGGCTTTAATTGCTGCTTTAAGTGAGCTAATTGCTATTCTCCTACGCAGCCGCTATTATGGAGGCAGTTTCCTGAGTTTTTTATATGTTTTAAAGTGATAAAAAAGAACATCGCTAATGATTGTTTTATTTCTCTTATTGTTTATTCGAATCATGCAAATGTTTGTCGAACCACGCTATAGAATATAACGTTGACCCTCATGATTGTCCAAGCGCGTTATTGATTGTCAATGATTATGCTAATAGCACTAATGAATTTTCACTTTTGGGTAAATGATTGTCCATAAATTTGTCATTTTGGATTAATTGAAGTTGAATTTCGCGCACAAGAAAATACAATTCGCGCATATGAATGTACAAACGCGCTATTGATTGTCCATTGATGCCTATGAATGTACACGCATATTCAATTATCGTTATTGAAAGTTGATCCGCGCTAATGATGTTACTTGTGGTGTTGATGAAAGTACATTACACGTTATTGATACAACTATTGGCACAAATGAATGTACATTTTCTGCTAATGAACAGCAAAAGGTGTAATATCAATATGATAAAGATGCAATAACCAACACATATACACTCACGAGAGCCGAAATTGGTGAAAGTAATCTCCTATATTATCTAACTAAGTGTCTATGTTTGCAAGAAGATCGCGTCCGTGCAGCAGTTGTCGAGGTTTTTAACATGGCTTCTCATTCTTCCCGTCCTCCAGACGTATTCAGAGAGTTATCGTCCACTTCGACTATCAGAAAAACCTGCTAGTTCAGACCCAGGTGCGTTATGTGGGATCATTTGCTTTTCGTAAATATGGAATTTTTGTTGATACTTTCAAATGACTTAAACAGTCTTAACGAAGACTACTTTTTTCACGTTGTATTTGTCATTTACATTAAAATTGAATGAGCTAGTCTTACGTGCAATGATAAGCCAAAAATACTCACTGTTGAGTGTAGACTTAGTTGGTAAATAAATTGGTCTTTCCAAACCTTTTGCGCGGAATACGCTATGAAAGCTTGTCTTGAACGGAATTCACGTTAGGATGGCAAAACAGACCAATGTATTACTTAAACAGATTGCTTTTTAGCTTTTACATATCAAACTTATCCTGGATTAAATATATGACAGGTCTAAAATATGAACTACTTTGGCAGGCCATTCAAAAAAAACTTTTTAGTTAACTGCGATTTTCATAAACATGCGGAAATTTGGTTTTTCGCTGCTGTCAATGACCAAAACTAATCAGTCGATATCTTTCATATCTTTGACTGGCGGCAGCGATTTTTTTTTTTTTTTTTTTTGACTTTCTTTGTACTACTTTGCTCGATCTAAAGTCTCAATTTAGCTGGTAAGATGGGTAATCGACCTTATATTTTGCTTCCAATTTGTACTTTGTTCAGTTCCTTGTTATCTTATTGAGTTTTGAAGCGAATCCTCAGTAATAAATCGATGTTTCAGAACTTCACAGTTAGTGTGATAGACGGCTTTGATCGCTTATCACTTAATTTTACTCATTGTGACTTTCTGACCTTTCGTCTCTGTGAAGGATAAATTCCTGCAAAAGTCGAGTTTGTCACGCGTATCCACGAGCATTAAAAAGTATAATCCAACGCGCTCTATTTATATCAGTATGTATTAAAGGTAAATTTAAATATGATTGGAAAATACGACTCAGAGAGCACGACTTTACTGTGCGGGCACTCGAACCGTGGACCGGCTTCGATGTTTTTTGACACTACCCAATCAGCGCTCTCCGTAGAAACAAAGGGATCAAGCGTTTTTTAGGTGCCATCCAATCACAACAAACGGCGGAAAAGCTTTAGATATTTTATTTTTGACTCACTCGTAGCATAGCCTGTAGATAACTAACTCCTAAATTGTGCACGTGTCTCAGATTTTTGATGTATCTCTTTTTAAGATCAAACGCAGTCACACGTTAAACAGGATGTCTGAGTTTTCGGCGATTGTATTATCTGTATTTGCAAGATAGACAACATCTTCATATAAACCCAATAACTTTTGTGTTCCAAGTCAGACAATTATAATTGGACTGCTTTTATTTACCTGAGTTTCAATAAATAAATAAATAAATGAATATGTATTTATATATCACACATATAATGTCGTGCTCGACATATTAAAGGAAGCCACGAAATGAAAGACGTTAAAAAAAGAAGGCGCTGCTTAAAATCCCCATACTGCTTAGTTCCCTACTATTACTTTACTATGTATCGTCAACAACTGTTTTTGTTTTGATTAAATACTGGGGAATTCATATCTGAGTCACTAGAACAGTTAGTAAGAAATGTTACTCCAGAATTGTGTTGTAATAATAGACATTAGGGACCATTGGACAAATGTAGAGAAGATGAATGTGTCCAATATATCAAATATTGCTGATCATAATCTGGCTAATGATGTATGCAATGCAAGGCTTTTCTCCTCATCGGGTATATGGTGCCTTTAATGACATTTCTATATCATAAATACTAAAATAATCAACGACAACGAAAATAACATGAGGCTCGTTGTTTCGTTCTTTCCAATAAAACAAATAGTGAAACAGTGAGCACGGAACATTATCTAATTAAGTTTAAAACTCAGTGAAACTCGGTGGACGGCAATCTGAACATGTCTACGATAAGATTGTAAAACGATTTCGGTTCACTTACTTCAAATAAAGATAGATTTGACTTATTGAAACTCTATTTTAGACGTTTTAAAAGTTTTTTACTTTACTTCAATCTACATCTTCCCTGGTTCTTGATTGACAAAATACCTACTAATCCGAGAGTCATTTCAGGTAGTGTTTGAACTGTATGTCGGTGAGCACATGACTATCTATCGATCTGATCAAAAACCTCTTACTGAGTGAGCGAGTGACATATTATGCACTTCAGACCCCTCATACTACAATGTTTCGTTCAGTGATGATTTGTCCGAAAAGAAAAAAAAAAGTGTTGCATTATGCATGGCATGTCACACTACTCATCAGTCTGGCAGACATTGTCACGGCAAGGCAATATCAAATTGCCCATTACATTCCCTTCTCGGTTGTTCTTGTTTTTACACTTAATCTGGAGCATGGACCCCATGGAACTTACGACTTTTAATGACATTTTTTGTGGTAACGCATGTTGCAGGTTTTAGAACAATCTTCAGAACCCACAACGTTGCATTGTCATCAAGTTGTGTTGCCTCGCACGCCGTGTAACACAAGGCCAACTTTTGATGCAAAAATGGTGCGCTAAAGATCGTCTCGTGTATCTCTTTTCCTTTAGACAAAAGATTTTTCTTGTGACTTCATAGTGATACAGGGCAATTATGTCTTATTGTTTAATTTGTCGTTTGACTCTCCCTGCCGAGTTCTACTATCAGCATTATGCTCTTTTACTCCGACGAAGGACTAGCGTCCGAAACGTCAGTAAGTTTTTTCATCTTTTCACGGTGTATAATTTACCTTTTCATCATTACTGTTTCATTAGAAACACCGACGCAGCTCACACTAGTTTTTAGCTAGTTATAACTTCTCAGCATTAAGCAAGAGATATCTGAGGTGGACACGCTTCTGGAAATCTACTACTGAGTATCGATCGAAATCGAAAAGCTTGATTTGAAGATGCAGCAGTGATAAAGAATGGCACTGTCAAAATTGATTTCGAAAGAAAATAAGTGGTCCATCAAGTATATTTTTCTATACCTGTCATCGAAAGCAAATGTCCAAAATGTCCAAATGTATCAAGATAAGTTTGATACATTTATATTAATTTCGAAATATTGTGAGTTCAAGTTCTCATTTCAAGTTTAATCTAGTGAATATATTAATCATTGGTCATTGGTCAAGTCTTCATTTGTGGTATTCATAATTATGTTGTGTGGAAGAGTTTTATGAATGTTTGTGAATATTTTTGTTTATATATAATTTATCTTTATCTGTTTTCAATTTTTTGTAATGTCTAAAAAAATTTTTTCTTTCTGGTGACGTATTTTACCGTATCCAGAATATTTGTTATTGCAGACACTATGAATGCAGAGAGACTACTTGGGCAAATTGCCATAGTTTGGGTTTTCATGTCCGTTGTAATCAGAAGTGAACAAGAAGGTAAGCTGTAATACTAATGAATGAATATGAATTACACTAATACATGTCTCATTAAGAATATGATTTGATCACTATTACTCACTAAGAAATATGTGTATTGGCCACTTTAGAAACGAGCAAGATCTAATCTCTTTAGAAAAAAACGTTTGTCATTTGATGGCTTGTAACTGTTTTCTTTCAAAACGCTTTCAAATTTCATAGGTGTACTAATATTGAGTTTCTTTATCAGACGACCAAACTCTTTTGCTAATTAGATTAAAATTAAACCTCGCCCCAGTCTTTTGGTCGTTTCTCCGAAGTGGCAATTTATAGATACTTTTATGCCCAAAAAGTAAAAATATTTAAATAATCAAAATTTTATTTGCTTGAAAACCTAATAATTTAATGTTACTTGCCCCAAAGCAAGTGATAGTATATATATATATATAAATATAAACTTTATGTATCTATAAACATTTTCTTTTGTCATGAGAAAATGACTCGTGTTCTTAAATGAGAACCTCAAAGCTCAAGTGTTTATACATTGATTTGAAAACACAGATTTTGCTTCGCCTCCTCGAAACATAACAGCATCTGCAACAAGTAAAGGCGCTGAATCCCGTATCACCTTGAATTGGTCCGAACCAAAACGCATTAACGGAACGATAACTGGGTACACGATAGTGTACGGCAGGACCAATGGACTATACGGAAACAAAAGTCTCTATGTTACCTCCTCAGCAAGAAGTGTTACCATTGATAAGATCCGACCATACCAATATTACAGCGTTTACTTAAGATCGACGACTGATCTCGGCGAAGGAAAGTGGAGCTCTGCCATTGACATTAAGACTCCAGCTGGGCGTACGTACTACGTATTGATTACTTATTAAAGTTTAATAATGCTAAAAAACTTTTGTTTGGCGCCAGTGGCGCGGCGAGAGTACCAGAAATGAAGTGGCGAGCACACGCATTTTGGCAAAAAATTTTCGCCAAATCCACAGGTATTTCAAGAAAATAGGAAAATGAAAAATTTACGATTTTTAGTGAAATAATGAAGGGGGGCGGGGGGCGGGGATTTGTGAGAGGCGCTTTGATACGTATTCTGGTCTGTAGCTTAGTATGCTTATAATAAAATTAAATATATATTTTTGCATTCTATATAATTTCAGATCCTGTTGGTCCATGTAAGACCACTAGGGTATTTTCACCAAGTTCAACAAGCATCTATATTGAATGGCAACCCTTAGATCCTGAACTGCGTAACGGGATTCTATTAGGCTATGAAGTCTTCTACGTAGATGCCACCTCTAGCCTTCAAAGTTACCAAAAAGAGACCGTCTCTGTAGACACAACAAACTTTACGATTACAGGGCTCAAACCGTACTCTCTGTACATTGTTGGCACTATAGGATTTACAAAATTAGGGTTTTTTTTCACGCCAAAAGACGTTATGGAGGCACCAAGAGTACGAACACTAGAAGGGGGTCAGTATTTATAGTAAAGACGCCTAGCAGTGTATTCCTAAAGCACTTCAATTTTGGAGGGCAAACAATCATATTTTAAATCTTCAAAATACATCAATCACATTTTATATCTTCATAATACATAGAGTTATACTTCCAAATTGAGCTGCTCTACTAAATGCTGCAGGGTCAACAGTCATAAATATAAGAACAAAAGTATGAAAACCATAAGTCATTTTTGAATAGTAATCAAGCTAATTAGAACAGTGACAACTCCATTTGTAAGATTAAGCAGGACAATACTATTTACACAAAGCATCAGATAGGGAGCTTCATGAAGATCAACGTAACATGTATATGTAATGGAGGGGGATGGGGGTGGACAACAGCCATGTTGTTACTTTAAATTAGTGCAGCACTCCTTATCTCAAACTAAACAACAACAAAAAGTTAACATTCTGATAACTTTGTATTTATTGATGCTTAGCACCAAGTAGTCCACCACCAAACCTGACAGCAGCATTTGTTTGTAATCGATACGAGTTAAGAGCGATGTGGGATCCTCTTTATGCCGAGAACATCAATGGTAAACTGTTAGGATACAGGGTATTGCTTTACCAGGGAAAACTGCTCTACATGAACTTCACAACGACAACGACGAGTAATACAATAACACTGGACGAGTGCAAGAACTACACCGTTAAGGTTGCAGCTTACACTTCACCTGGAGATGGACCATTTTCTGCTGATAACGTGACTAGCATATGTCCATGTGGTAGGTGTTAGCTTTATAAACCTGTTTTTTAATACGTACAATCTCGCCGTTTGAATAACTTTGCACTATTGTTACAAGGTGCTCCTGAACCATTCTACAAAAGTCGCTCCATTGTTACAAAAGAAGGCAATGCGACAAGGTTACTATGTGAATACCAAGGACGACCTGAGCCCACGATATACTGGTTGCGTCATGGACAGCGACTTAACGATGAAAATAAAAGTGTAGAAAGGTTTACGACACAGTTAGCGAATGGAACATGGTACATGTCCTATACTGAAAACCAAGATAGCGGTTTGTACACGTGTGTATTGAACAACACTTATGGTGTAGCAACAACTGATGTGTCACTTACAGTATCTAAAGGTGAGTACTGAAATATTGAATACAGCCGTAGTCATATCATGGTAGAGTGCAAAATAATTCAGTTAACAAATTGCTCCTAGATACAATTTCCATGAACTGTCTTCTTATTGATCAAAGATGCATAACGCCTTAACATGCGTTTAAAGCTCAATCACGAGGGCAGCCGCGATAACAATAACAAAACCAAAAAAACATATTAAAAAAAAGAAAAAGTTGAAAAGTAAAGCAAGCGATTCGTCATTCTATGTGTTCATTCTCTCATTAATAATGCTCTTTACGCTCAGTAGAATAAAATAGAAACCCCCATCTGTGAAGCCGAGCGCCCCAGCTTCTCTTGCGTGGCGCGGCTATTTTGGAACCCTCTTTTAAAAATGCTGAATCCTCCAAAGCCTCCAGTTGTTACTAATACGTAATGTTTTGATATTCTCAGATGTCGCTGTAATCAAGCTCCAGATAAAAGTTTCTAATAAAGAATATCAAGAAGAACTGGAAGACATAACATCCAAGATGTCCAGAGAGTTCATTCTCAAGATTGAAAGAGCTGTGAGCATATCATATATATCGAATAATAAACATAGAACCGGCATAGTCTATACTGTATTCGTTAAGTATTTTATCATTTTCCTGTGCAATATAGATCTTCAAAGTATTCAAGAAAGGAAAAGATGTGTTTGTCAGGGTAACCAAGTTCAGGTAAATTAGTTCAGTGTTGTTATGGAAAACGCCAGTGTTTCTCAGACCAACCCCGAGTGCTTTTGTTTAAAAAATATTATTTGTCTTCAAAGAAATGGTAGTGTGATAGCCGACTTGAAAATTTCCATGGCAATTGATGATCCAGGTTGGAAATCGTCTGCCCTACAGTCCATAAAAGAAGCCCTCATTCGTTCGCTATCGGCAGGCAAGATGACTGTTGATGATATCTCTATTGATAACATCATTTTCAAAGGTATTAAAGACAATTACGATACACATTCATCTGATTAGGCGTATCAAGTCCTGTATCGATCTCTCATACGTCTAGTACCATCCTAAACATCTCACTCGTATGCTGGTTTTGCCCATGGCAATAAATATTAATTCATAACTTTTGTATTTTACTTTTATTAGAGTCACCGCCTTCTCCACAAAACGCCAAAGCAAACGTAATAAACCCAACAGCTATTCACCTGACATGGGATTACCCACAAGACTACAAAGCATACGCCATCACTGGGTACAGAATATTACACAAGAAAACTGGTAGGAAGGAATGGATTATGGGTAAGATGCTATCAGCTAATCAGAACAAGGGGAAAATTGAAGATCTTCACTCCAGCACAAAATATGAAATTATGGTTGCTGCTTACAATGAATATGGACAAAAAGAAAGTAATATAATAACAGCTCAGACAACAGGTGATACAATTAAATGATATAAAGTATATAGAGTCTAAAGTTATGAAACTGATGCTTTAACCATCGATCATATTATACCCCTTGCAGCTGACATGACAGCAGCCATAGCCCTTGGCGTCATCATTCCAATTATTCTGATTCTGAGTCTGATTGGTTTGTGGTTTTGGTGGAGGAAACAGGGACTTCAAAAACAAAAAATCGAAGAGCAGCTTGCCATGGAGCAGGTTTGATTTCACTGTATATTATCAATCATTAAATGTATTGTTAAGGTTACAGATTATTTCTGATCCATTAATGCCATGTGCCCCGACATACATATCATCAAGTATTTTCATCGGTTTCGCATTCTTTTAAAAGAAGAATCAATATAATTTCACTCCTTTTATACAGAGAAAAAGAGAAGAGTTAGAAAAGCAGAATGCAGCATTGATAAGTTTAGATGCCTTACTTGGAGTTGGTGGTGAAGACATCGAGAAACACTGGAAGGAAATTGCTAGAGAATGTATAGAGTTCATCGGAGAACTTGGCTCCGGAGCTTTTGGAGAAGTCAAGAAAGGAAAGCTTATTGATGGAGAAGAAATCACAATGTGTGCAGTGAAAATGCTCAAGGGTAGGTTGAATTTCGTGCGGGTGGTCGCGGTTCAAGTCCACGCCGAGCCAACACTCAGGGTCTTAAAATAACTCAGGAGAACGTGCTTTCTTAGTAATTACATCTACAAATGATTAGAGTTCAAGTGGCTCGGTTAAACACTTTACTTAATTATTTCGCCTCTCTACATCATTATACTAACCAATATAGGAGAGACGTAAAAGAACATCTTAGGACGTGAATTAACCCTGACAGTGACCACCCTCAGTTCCTACACCTCATACTACCCACCTCTCATGATGGTAAGCGCCATGGATTATATCCAGGCAGAAAGGGCCTTGTATCAACTATAAATTATTATCATTATTCCAACTGTCGAGATATAGTTAGAGATGAGGGCTTAACATTGCAATTATATTCAACATGTCGTCGCATTGGTTTTTAATTCAGCACAAGCCACAGAAGTAGAACTGAGAGACTTGGTCAACGAGCTCAACATTATGGCCAACGTTGGCGAACATCCACATGTTGTAAGCTTGCTTGGAGCTTGTACGGTTAATGGTACGTTCAATAAACCTTTCGGCTTCAGGACACATTTATCTAATTCAATTAAGCAATCATTGGATATACAGCTATTTCAAAAAAGGTTGAATACTGAATACGGCATACTGAATAGTGCATTCTAAGACCAAATAGCTTTGTGGGCCATAGTGATATTGTCTAAAGAAGGACTATCAATAAAAATTATTTATTCTGTTTTTAGTGTATTCCTTCTGATTAAACAATGTACTTACTACATGTAGAGAGTTAATTGCTGTATATTTACTTTTTATTTCAAATTAACGAGACCCACAATGCAAAACATACAAACATACAGCACTTTGCAAATGTCATTCTTGTTTTTATATTATAGGTCCTTTGTGGCTGGTTGTCAAGTTCGCTGAGAATGGCTCTCTTATCGAGTATCTTCACTCTCATCGTCCAGAAAAGATTCACCGTTACGAGAATATTGCTAAGAATACAGACAGCACAGGAATCAAGACACAAGAAAACGGACTATCTCTCTTTGAGAAAGTTAAGCTAGCTTATGGCATTGCAAAAGGAATGAACCATTTAGTTACAATGAAGGTATGATAAAAAGAGGGAATTTTAAAATTTATTGAAATTAAAACAGTAACAACTCATATCTAATTAATGTAGTTTTTTGTATAATACAGTGTGTGCATAGAGATCTGGCAGCGCGCAATGTCTTACTGGGTAAGAATAACATACCAATGGTGTCTGACTTTGGGTTGTCACGTGATGTCTACGAAAGCGGTCAATATGAAAAGACAACAGGGGTGAGAATAGTATCAAATACTCGTGTAACTAATTTCTACTCATTCTAAATGATTATATGGAATGAATGTTGCTAAATTTATACTTTATACTTAAAGGGTAAACTACCTGTCAAATGGATGGCAATCGAATCTTTGGAAGACTATGTGTATACAGTACAAAGTGACGTGTAAGTATGTTATATTGAATCCTTAGAAGACTATGTGTATACAGTACAAAGTGACATGTAAGTATGTCATATAGAATCCTTAGAAGACTATGTGTATACAGTACAAAGCGACATGCAAGTATGTTATATAGTACCCTTAGAAGACTATGTGTATTTATAAAATAAATTAAATAGTACGCACGCTGTGATTGGTTGATAGCCATGTTTGCATGAGGATATGTAAACACAGTTGTGACGTCACAACTTTCGTGTTTTCCCGGTACAAGTTCAAAAATTAAAAATTAATAGTTTCTTTCGAGGAAAAAAACGCCCCCAAAAATGTATTTTGAAGACGAAGTTCCAAATTTTGACTTGTGTCAGGGCCACAGGCATAACCCTATGGTCTCATACAGGTCTTTCTGATCGCAATATCATGACAATCTCTCGTTGGTCACCGCAAAGAGAATTCCCTCAGGAGCTACAACACACGTCCTCCTTCAGGACAGCTGCGGTTGTTCAGCGACGTGCTTTCTCATGATTTAAGTGCACCGCCCGATAAAGAATACAAGTATTTCAAGGAAACAGTCAGCAGCTACAAACTTTTTCCAGCGATAGCTCTTCAGCTCCACAAAATATCTTCTCGAGGCAAGACGAAACAATCAACTTCGCTGCCATGTTTTCTGGCTGTCAAATTGAGCAAAACCACGTTTCTTTCAACCGAGAATTCCATTCACAGTGACACTCAGTTATCTACTTTTGATCACTTATGTAAAGATAATCAATTCTGAAATCTTTTATTAAGATTTCTATTCAACCTTTGGACATTTCTTTGTATTTGTTTTAAAGTTTTAGAATGATAAATGTTTAAAATAGCTAGCGATTCTTTCTCGCTTCACATTTGCCTCCTTGGCGTTTATTACACAAAATTTGATTGGCTAACGATCGAAGTTCGTAATGTATGGAGAATTTGTATTTTGATATGAGAATCAAATTCAAATAAAGATTTATTTTCTTGCAAGTGGTAATGTTTTCCCTTAGTATTTATTTTATAAAAGCAATAGAAAACTTTTTTCTCTGTGTTTACATAGCCTGATAGCAACACTCGGGGGGTTGGGAGAATTCTCGACAGTTATGCAAACCCTCGACTACGTCTCGGGTTTGCATAACTGTCTCGAATTCTCCCAACCTCCCCTCGTGTTGCTATCAGGCTATGTAAACACGGAAAAAGTTTTCTATTGCTTAAACAGTGCAAAGTGACATGTAATAATGTTATATAGAACCCTTAGAAGACTATGTGTATACAGTACAAAGCGACATGTGAGTATGTCATATAGAATCTAAAGGACATGTTTATACAGTACAAAGTGACATGTAAGTATGTCATATAGAATCCCTAGAAGACTATGTGTATACAGTACAAAGTGACATGTAAGTATGTCATATAGAATCCCTAGAAGACTATGTGTATACAGTATAAAGTGACATGTAAGTATGTCATATAGAATCGGTCCCTAGAAGACTATGTGTATACAATACAAATTGACATGTAAGTATGTTATATAGAATCCTTAGAAGACTATGTTTATACAGTACAAAGTGACATGTAAGTATGTTATATAGCAATTCTTAGAAGACTATGTGTATACAGTACTGGACATGTAAGTATGTTATATAGAAATTCTTAGAAGACTTTGTTTATACAGTACAAAGTGACATGTAAGTATGTCATATAGAATCCCTAGAAGACTATGTGTATACAGTACAAAGTGACATGTAAGTATGTCATATAGAATCCTTAGAAGACTATGTGTATACAGTACAAAGCGACATGCAAGTATGTTATATAGTACCCTTAGAAGACTATGTGTATACAGTGCAAAGTGACATGTAAAAATGTTATATAGAACCCTTAGAAGACTATGTGTATACAGTACAAAGCGACATGTGAGTATGTCATATAGAATCCAAAGGACATGTTTATACAGTACAAAGTGACATGTAAGTATGTCATATAGAATCCCTAGAAGACTATGTGTATACAGTACAAAAAGACATGTAAGTATGTCATATAGAATCCTTAGAAGACTATGTGTATACAGTACAAAGTGACATGTAAGTATGTCAAATAGAATCGGTCCCTAGAAGACTATGTGTATACAGTACAAAGTGACATGTAAGTATGTCATATAAAATCCTTGGAAGACTATGTTTATACAGAACAAGTGACATGTAAGTATGTTATATAGAATCCTTAGAAGACTATGTGTTGACAGTACAAAGTGACATATAAGTATGTTATATAGAGTATAAAGTGACATGTACATATGTTATATAGAATCCCTAGAAGAATATGTTTATACAGTACAAAGTGATTATGACGTGTAGGCATGCATGTCAAAAACAAGACTTATTTTGTTAATACTTTGATTTGGACTGTCACCTTACTTTATTTGTTCTTTTATTATCTTGTCCCTCTTCAGTTGGTCATATGGTGTTGTTTTGTGGGAAGTTGAGACTTTAGGTAAGTAACTGCTGCTATCAAAATATGAATACATGTATTAACCTGAAATTTGTGATCCCAAGCACTTCCGGGTCAAATCTTTGTTATCTGGGTCCGAAAGGGTATTCGCGGGAGCCGAGAAACGGATAAAATATAGCGCGGGATTCGGGAAACTAGACATCGGGGATATTGGCATAGGCCGTGACTCGGGGATTGCCGAATGCGGGATTTTGCTTTCTAATTTTCGGGGAAAACCTGATAAAACATTAATATATAGAATAAATATTCAAACGCCTTTGAATATGTTGCATTTGTTCGTCGCTTATAATAGCCGCGGGACACGGGATTTCGGGAAACAATAGCGCGTGATTCGGGATTCGGACCTCCCCTTCCAGACCCTGTATCATAAATATCCATATAATATTAAGTGTATTTAACCTGATGCATATAATACAGGTCACATTCCCTACCCGGGTTTGAATGGGCATGAAGTGTTGAACAAGCTTAAAAATGGATATCGACTGGAGAAACCAGATGACTGCACCGAAGAAGTGTAAGTCAGATGAACAATATCAAATAGTAATAAGCCATTTCAAGAGAAAATTTAGGCTTGTGATAAATATCATAATTATACAGCTTCTCATTAATCCCATATAGGTAACTGTCCAATTATTCCTTAATTGGACAGGTCTTGTTGATATGGGATTAATTAGGCAGCTATATAATTAATAGGTAATGGGGATTTCATGCTCCCCAATCAAGAAATAATTAGACTCGAAAAATTCCTCTGACTGCCAAATTGGACTCGGCCTACGGCCTCTTCCAATTTTGTCAGTCCTCGGAATTTTCCTCGTCCAATTATTTCTTAATTGGACAGCATGGAGTCCTATTACATATACTAATCACCGCGTTTGCTTCAAATTTTTAGCTTGGATTTATCTTAGGGAAAAAATCATGTTAAATTGCTTCAAATTATTTCAGGCAAGGTCGCATATGCCAAAATGTTTTTAAAATAAAATGAACATGAAGGTTTCTAAATAAAATAGCATTACATGGTGCTCATGATCGGGGATTCCTTCACTCTCTTGGCCATTTATATGATCTTATTGGGGTTTAATTAAAATTTAAATAAAATTTATGATATCAATATTGCACACAAATTATAGATACCAGATCATGCTAGAGTGTTGGCAAGAGAATCCTGACAAACGTCCAAGATTCAGCGAGTTAGTGACAAAAGTCTCGACGATGTTGGAGAAATGCCCTGTAAGTACTACAATTTAACAAGGAGTTTGGTATTTCATTGCGACATGCATTAGAAAACATGTCCTTAAAAATCGATTACGTACTGAAGCGCCTCAATTCAGCTTGTTGCAATAAATATAATAGTTTTTTTAAGACATCGAGACATTCGTTCTGTCTTCTTTATTCTCAATGTTGAAATCTTAAATCTTTTTTTAAATCTTAAATCTTTTTTTTTCCCTAGTTCTTCCATTCCTATTCCTACACTTTTCTTTTTTCCTTTTATGCATTTTCCTAAAAGTAAAAAACTTCAATTTTTATATTTTTCATTCTTTCTTTTTATGTGTTTGTTTTGTTTTCTTAAGGAGTACAATGAAATCCTGTCACAGGAGAAAATCGAACCCTCTGAGGGCGAAATTAAAATCGACAATTTATTTTGGAGCGAAGAGAAAAAAGAAAGCAAAAATAACTACTATGAAGACCCCGAGCTGGTGATTAATTTTAACGAGGAGAGCAACAAGTTGTTGGACAGCTATTAAAAACCTGCCTGTAGTTTTTCTTGAAAAGCTTTTAATGTATGAGTGTTTATTACAGCTAGATGGGTCATGGTTCAATCAGAAAATGAAACAAAGCGAACACTTTGTATACTTGCAGCTATTTCAAAAACGTTTGGTGAAGCTTTTGTTGCATGCGCATTTTGCATCTTGTATGTTCCCGTGCATATCAAGCTTGAAATGTGTTATATATCTGTAAATAATTTCAGCACAGAAGAAATTATGCCGGACAAACGCGCACACAAGTTTCGGAAAATTTCGTATCATTTTGGCCTTCTGCTTATTGAATTCACATCGTGCAGTTTGGTTTTGGCATAAAACATGCAACAAAATCTTCACAAACCTATTTCGTTGTCGTTGATAGAAAGTCATATTGCTTGTATAAGGACAAAAAAAATCCCTATAAAACAACACAGCGGTATCTCAGAAAATAAACAAAAAAGTTGGAGTGACTGTTGTTTCTTCAAGTATTATTATTTTCGTTGATCGTCGTTAATAGACGTCCATTAGTATCGGTGCTTCGAAGCGTGCCCATTTTTGAATGATCTATCGCATACTTAACTATCTATCTACTTTGTAGACATTAGGTTATATTAATTTCTTATCATATTTCGATAATCACTTACATATGAATAGAAAATTGCGCGCGCTTCGTTCGTCGATGCGTGTTCGTCGATGCGTGTTCGCGCTTTCAAAATACGAAATAAATATAAATTTTAGAATTAAACCTCTGTTCTCTATTTTCTTTCAAAGAATCATTTGTGCTACGACACTAAGATAATTAGTCACTGCAGCTTCGGTGATTATCAGTGAATATTTAACTCACCGCTGGAACACTTGTGGCTCGGTAAATATTCATCGATAATCAATAAAATTACAAAATATTTAACAAATACAGTTTTGCATGATTCCTTCAGCATTATTGGAGTTGTAATGGAGCCTTCTCTAAATTGTCTTGAATACGACGCTATGTATATCAACATGGAAATACAAAAGAAATGCCCCCAATTCCATCGAGAAAAAGTATGATATCTTTTGTATTTTCATGTTAGCCTCGCTTTTGCTTTTGCGATTGCTGATGAGAGTTAAATTTTATTCCAACTGTATTATTATTAAGATAAAACCCCTGGATATATCCCTGTATTCGACGAGGTTTCCTTTTCTTTCAATTTTTTTTTTTTCTTAACTCTCCTACTTTTAATCTTCTTCGTGTTTTTTATTGCTGTGTTCTTCACGTTTTAAAGATTTGCTGTAGCTCGTAAAATATTGGTCCAAACATCACATGCAAAGGGTACATTACAAAGAAATTGTCAATGATGGTTTTTATTTTAAAAAAAGCAACTACAAAATATTATATACAGCTTAGTTTTGTAGATTATAGAAGACAAATATAGTCTATGACATTCTGTATATGTTTCGAGTAAGAATCAAAGTAGCACTTTCTTGAGTTGGTGAGATATGCCTCCCATATATTGTTATTCAATGAAAAATATATGGATTTTTGAAATTTGAAAATCCGCCATTTTGTTACAAAAATAGCACAAAAGAACGGGAATTTGGAATTTTAAAAATTATCGTTTCAGCTATATCTCTTCAGCTATATCTATTAACTATGTGCCCAACCGTGATTGATGGTAAGGCAGATTCATGGTCATTTGATGCATTTTTTTGGGTTGTTTTCCAACTCGCTTTTATAAACTACCAGCTAAAAACAAATTAACGACGAATAGCAAACAATGGAAAAAGCCTTCATTTACCAATTGCAACGAAATCGTACTTATGTCCAGCTTGGAGACGAGAGAGGAACATTTTCAATCCTCTATAGATGATGCTGAACATAGCTTTCAGTTAGTAGAATCCTGCCAGTAAAGTCGTTGGGTTATCAAATAATGAGCCCCTTCTCACTCACTGGCATATCGGCTGATAATGTCCTTGTGTGAGAAATTGTCCTCGAAATTTTACATATGCTCTAGATTGATGCTTCACTTTTCGGCCAATTGTTGTTGTTTTTTTCCCCAGGCAATTCCTGACCCTCGGACATCATCAGCGGTTATCCAAACGGCAAGAAGAGGTTTATTTACCAAATATAGTCCGATTTCGAAGTAGCTTCATTTTGTTCATTCAGGATTCTTATACAGCATATATATGTACATAAGTCTTCAAGTGGAAATGTGAGAGTCATATTATGAGATGGATTCTTCATTTATCATCCCATAAGCCGGATTCGCAAGTGACATAATGCTTTTTTGTGGCTCAAACTCGTCACTCTTGTTTTTGTGGTTTTTGGTCACATTTGCTGGTGGCCCTGGATGTTCAACGTATCTTTGACTTTCCTCATTCTCGATGATATTTAATACTATCTCACTAGGTTTATCGATTATGCTTTTGACTTCCTTTTCTTCTTCTTCTTCTTGGGCAAGGAATGATTCATCAATGACCACTTGGTCGTAAGAAGCGTTGTTGAATTCTTCAGTTGTCAGAGCTCGTGCATCTTCGTGTGTCTTTGCTAGGAATGATTCATCAATGACCACTTGGTCGTAAGAAGTGTTGTTGAATTCTTCAGTTGTCAGAGCTCGTTCATCTTCGTGTGTCTTTGCTAGGAATGATTCATCAATAACCACTTCGTCGTAGGAGGCATCGTGCAATTCTTCTGGTGACACGACATCTTCGTGTCCCTTTAAGAAAGACGGAATTGAACATTACATTTCTTTTAGTGCACATAAACTTACAGGATCGTGATATATACTTACAGGGACGTCCTTAAGCAAAAGTAAGATCCTCTTTGTTAAGTCAGTGAATTTGGGGCGTTTGCTCGGATCTTTTTGCCAGCAGTCCATCATAATTTCGTACCTAAAATAAAGTAAATTCTTGTTTTAGGCGAATTGTTTAAGTACGATTGCAACCATTAAAAAACACACACAATGTATGAAAATTAACTACAAAGACAAGATTAAGCTCAACAGAAATATTTAACATATACGGACGTAGTGGCCAAGATACTACCATAAACCATTAACCCTTTCTTTTATATTTCAATTCAGGGTCTGAGAACAACGGAACACACTAATACACTTACACTTCATTCGAACATTCTTCAGGCTTCTCAAGTCTATATCCATGTTGCAGATTGCTCAGCAATTCAAGCCCACTTATAGCTGGATAAGGAATGCGACCTTGGAAATTGAACAAAGTTGAACTTCAACGTATTGACTAATGTACTAGTCTACCATAAACAAAATGATTTTAAAACTCACCAAAAGTTTCTATTTCCCACAAAACGACGCCATAAGACCAACTGAAAACACGAGAAGAAGAAAAAGAAAGATGAATAACTATGGTTCTAACTATCAGCATCTTTGAATCTGCCAAAAACCTATAGACAGAAGACACCACTTCCAAATTTCAGTTGATATCCGCCATCTTGGTAAGCCCTAACATGCCTTTCAAGATGGCCAACACAACTAAAGTTTGAACAATTTATATAGAGTTCGAAACTTGAGTTTGGATACTAACTAGAACAAAGAAAAATAGCACTATATAAATCAATTCAATTCACTTTGTGTTCTAATCATAGCTAAAGCCAGAAAGAATGATTGGACATGCAAATAAAGGTCATCAATCTTTTGCATATGTAATCACTTCGTTCAAAAATCAAATAATAAAATCCAACTTTTAATGACTTGTTTAAGTTTCTATTTTGTTGGAAATTATGAGTATTGTCATATTGAAATTTTTTGTATTGTTATGTGACCATGCAGCCTCTAAACACTAAGTTTACAAGGCATCCTATAGAGCGTTTTCACGTGACCTCACAGCTGCCATGGTGGTGTACCAAAACAACGCATTTTCTATCCTCGTTGAATTGACCTTTACTTGTTTGCATAATCTATGCAGAAAGTTTCTATTATTTGGCACACCAATATGGCTTCCTTGTTACGCGAGTGAAAATGCTTTATATACCATACTTACATGTCACTTTGCACTGTATACACATAGTCTTCTAGGGATTCGATTGCCATCCATTTGACAGGTAGTTTGCCCTAGAAGTAAAGGTTTAGTAATATCAATTTCATGATCTTTAATGATTGAACTAGTGGCGGATCCAGGGGGATCGGGGGGATGGGGTGGGGTCTGGACCCCTCTCATACCTGAGATTCAGTTGACTATGTTATCCTAAAATTTAGTTTGCCACAGGTTTGATGTAAATTTCGTATTTTTACAGAAATCTATTTTTGATATAATTATAGGGAGTATAGAAGTGAGTGGTGTCCAACAGGTTTTACTAAGTATAAGTTTGGAACCCTCTTCTCATCTCAAAAATTCCTTAATCCTCTTTTGTGAGCACTATTTTTACACTACTATTCAGTTTTTGTATTCTTACCCCTGTTGTCTTTTCATATTGACCGCTTTCGTAAACATCACGTGATAACCCAAAGTCAGACACCATTGGTATGTTGTCCTTACCCAGTAAGACATTGCGCGCTGCCAAATCTCTGTGAATGCACTACAAGACGAAAATATATCAAGCATTTGCCAATATCTAAAAAATACTTAAGAGGTACAGATTGTTTGGCGATTATTAAACGTACCTTCTTCTTCCCTAAATGTGTCATTCCCTTGGCAATACCATATGCAAACATCAGTTTCTCAAGAAGAGATATACCGGTCGTGCTGGTAGTGTTCATGGTGGTATTTTCATAGCTATGATTCTGTTTTTCATTTTCACTTGTGCTGACAACGTTTTCGTAGCTGTGGTCTTTTTTTGGGCGATGAGACTGAAGATACTCGATCAGGGAGCCGTTCTCAGCAAACTTGGCAACCAGCCACAGTGGACCTGACGACAAAATAAATAAAACATTATGTTAGCTAGGATGGCAGACATTATTACGTTATGGCGCTTGGACGGCAATTAATATTGGATTGTGACAAATCTCACCACCAATTGTACAAGCTCCAATCAAACTGACTATATTTGGATGTTCACCAACGTTGGCCATAATATTCAGTTCGTTGACCAAGTCTCTCAGTTCTACTTCTGTGGCTTGAGCTGCAAACCAATAACGACATCAATATTTATGCTGTTGTACGCATCCCTAACTACTTAAATATCACCTGCAAACTTTAACTAAAACCGACACTAAAATGAACTTACCTTTCAGCATTTTCACTGCACATATTGTGGTTTCTTCTCCATCAATGAGCTTTCCTTTCTTGACTTCTCCAAAAGCTCCAGAGCCAAGTTCTCCTATGAACTCTATACATTCTCTAGCAATTTCCTTCCAGTGTTTCTCGATGTCTTCACCACCGACTCCAAGTAAGGCATCTAAACTTATCAATGCTGCATTCTGCTTTACTAATTCTTCTTTTTCTCTCTGTATGAAAAGAGTAACATGTTTAACAAAGTTTTAAATCTCTAAGACTAAATTGCCAGAAGGGTTTAAAAGATATACTTTAGAATGATTTCTACCACTGATCAAAAAGAATGCGAACACTTCTTAACTGTTGAAGATAAAGTGAAATCAAACCTGCTCCATGGCCAGCTGCTCTTCGATTCTTTTTCTTTGGCGTCGCTGTTTCCTCCACCAAAACCACAAACCAATCAGACTCAGAATTAGAATAATTGGAATGATTACACCAAGGGCTATGGCTGCTGTCATGTCAGCTGCAAGGGGTATAATAAGATCGATGTTTAAAGCATCAGTTTTATCATCTTAAACTAGACATATTTGATATCATTCATTTGCCTCACCTGTTGTCTGAGCTGTTATTATATTACTTTCTTTTTGCCCATATTTATTGTAAGCAGCAACCATAATTTCATATTCTGTGCTGGACTGAAGATCTTCTATTCTTCCCTTGTTTTGATCGGCTGATAGCATCTTACCCATAATCCATTCCTTCCTACCAGTTTTCTTGTGTAATATTCTGTACCCAGTGATGGCGTATGCTTTGTAGTCTTGTGGGTAATCCCATGTCAGGTGAATATCTGTTGGGTTTATTACGTTTGCTTTGGGATTTTGTGGAGGAGACGGTGACTCTAATATAGTATAAAACAGTACAGTTATAAGACCATAATTGGTCTTGCACCAGCTCAGCCTAAGCAATACTACAAGAAAGCTGCTTACATTGCCGGTACCAAACATGACATGAAATAGATATTTCGGGGCTGGTAGCAGTAGTGAAATCTGCAAAATTGGGAGGTGAAATCTGCAATATTGGGAGGTTTACGTTCTCATAGCGCGTACAAAAGACCTCCAGTTTTAATTGAACCCTGCAACAAACCTCTGCACTGCCACTGAAACCTGAAATAAGTGGGGCACGGCGTAACTCACGTCACAAATAGAATTGAAAGTTAGCACTGTAATAGGTTTTAAATGAGAAGGATAAAAAAGCGGAGTACTCGGAGAAGATAATTAATGGATCAAAAAACAGGAGAGTTTTTTATTGGCGCGTGACCCCAAAGGTTTAAGGCGAGCGATACTGCCGGTACACCGCCAATTATGATCAATCTCCATGTACGTATCTTTTACAATGCTACAAGTACCTTTGAAAATGATGTTATCGAATGTGATATCCTCCGTCGTATTCTCGCCTGCAGAGAATGAGCGAATGAGGGTTTCTTTGATTGACTTTAGCGAGGACGATTTCATGCTTGGGTCATCCATTGCTACGGAAACCTTCAACTCTGCTATCACACTGCCATTCCTTTATAAGGATAAATAATACTTTTTTAAGAACAAAGGCTCCCAGGGTGGGTCTTCGAAAAACTAAAGTTTTAACTAACAACTAATTTACCTGAACTTGAGGACCGTGACGAACACATCTTTTCGTGGTTTGAATGCTTTTAAGATCTACATTACACAGAGAAAAACGATAAATACTTAATTATGAGTACAGTATAGAATGTGGTTCTATGTTTTATTGAAACGTAATATGCTCACAGCTCTTTCTATCGTGAGAATGAACTCTCTGGACATCTTGGATGTTATGTCTTCTAGTTCTTCTTGATATTGTTTATTAGAAACTGTTATCTGGAGCTTGATTACAGCAACATCTGAGAAAATCAACGGTTTTAAGAACAATACGAATTACAGTAGTAACAACTGAAGGCAGTCATTGAAAGTCATGCGGATCCAGCATTTTGAAAAGGAGGTTCCAAAATGGCCGCCACACAAGAGAAGCTGGCGCACTCGCCTTTACAAACGGGGGCTAACAGTATTTTTCTACTTAGCTTAGAGAACATGAAAAATAAGAGGATATACACATAGAATGACGAACAGGTCGTTCGTTGTACTTTTCATTTTTTTCTTTGTTTTAATATGTTTGTTTTAGTTTTGCTATTGATACCGCTGCACTCGTGATTTCCACATTAGTTTGTAACATGTTTTAACACGTCTTAAAACACGTCTTAAAAGGCGTGTCATGCATATTTGATCTATAAGAAGACAATCAGTGGGAATCATATCTAGAAACGATTTGGTAACGGGATTAGTTTGCACTTTATCATGATGCGACTACGGTTATATTCAATATTTCAGTACTCACCTATAGATACTGTAAGTGAAACATCAGTTGTTGCTACACCATAAGTGTTGTTCAATACACACGTGTATAATCCTCTATCTTGTTTTTCAGTATAGGATATGTACCATGTACCATTCGCTAACTGTGTCGTAAATCTCTCTACACTTTTATTTTCATCGTAAAGTCGTTGTCCTTGACGCAACCAGTATATCGTGGACTCAGGTCGTCCTTGGTATTCACATAGTAACCTTGTCGCATTGCCTTCTTTTGTAACGATGGAGCGACTTTTGTAGGATGGTTCAGGAGCACCTACCATAAGCACGAAACTAATTTATAAGTGGAAATCAGTTGCTTTCGATACTACCATTATTTCAGTACTCGACAGACTTAAAAAGGTTTAAATATATTTCAAGTTTGTAATGCTAACACCTACCACAGGGACATGTGCTAGTGACGTCAACAACAGAAAATGGTCCATCTCCAGGTGAAGTGTAAGCAGCAACCTTAACGGTGTAGTTCTTACACTCGTCCAGTGTTATTGTGTTACTTGTGGTTGTTGTTGTGAAGTTCTTGTAGAGCAGTTTTCCCTGGTAAAGCAATACCCTGTATCCTAACAGTTCACCATTGATGTTCTCAACACCAAGAGGATCCCACATCGCTCTTAACTCGTATCGATCACAAACAAATGCTGCTTTCAGTTTTGGTGGAGGACTACTTGGTTCTGAAATCATGAGAAATATAGTAATGTTCTCCTTCTTTTTTTATATCTTTTTACACTGAGGAATGTGGCATTTGTTTAGTGAGATTAAAAACATATGCAAATACTGCAATTGAATCCTTTTTCCTTTAATGACTTACGGCATATGGCAAACATTTTTAGGGATGTTGAGCTAGCTATTTGGCGATTGGACCCGCAGGCCGTAACCGAGGGCGAGACAGTCTACTAGTTTTAGTATAAACTGTAAAGAAAGACCTGAAAAAATGATTTCAGGCACTGGCATCGCGGAAGTCATGGGTTCGATTCCCGTTGAAGCCTGAAATCATTTTTTCAGGTCTTTCTTTACAGCGTTCGCTTGGATCGCTTATTCACTGTGAAGATCAACATCCTAACAAAATACTATAGTGTTACACTGGTTGTATTTTTTCTTCATTGTACATGAATGAATAACACCATATTGAAAACTTACTGTCTTCCTGCGTTTGCCATGATGACGCTTTTTTAATCATGGTTGGCGTAATCATGAATCCCATGGAAGTAAAGCCTATCACTCCACAGTAGTAGGATGAATATGGCTTGAGACTCATAATAGTATAGCTTCTGGTATCTAGAGAGACCAATTCCCTTTGGTAATTTGCGACAACTTCCTTCACATTTAAGTACATGACGTAATAACCCAACAGAACACCGTTGTGTGTCTCGGGAGGCAGTGGTTTCCATTCCATGTAAATGCTGGTGGGAGTTGGAGAGGTAAGTTTTGTAACTTCACATATATCGCTTGGTACTGCAAGGCAATTACCCAGAAGAAAATGATTGATATAACTTAGTTTTATTATCATTATTATTATTATCATCATCATATCATCATCATCATCATCATCATCATCATCATCATCATCATCGATAGTTATTCTTATATATCTGAGTTTATTTTCACCGCCTATATGTATTTTCGTTGTCAACATGCCTATAAATGAAGCTGATCTGATTCAACTGGAGAGTTTATATTACCAAACAAGAAGTTGGCGCCAATTCAAAACTTGACTTCATTGCTGCAAATTATGATAAAGTTCTTCAAAAGTTTGAGCAAGAGGAAACTGATGATGATTTCGCAATTTCGTGTTGTGATTTCAATTTTCGCAGAGTAATTTTTCTATTCTCGCACAGTGATTCATTATTCTCACCATACTTTTGTCCTGTTTGGCTTGCCATGGTTCAGGGCCTTCATTTGACTAGTTTAGTTAGCTAATGATCTCCAGCTATTTTTCTTCCTGATGCTACCAAAGCATTTATTTTCTCAATTTCAATAGGGAAAAAATACGGTCCTTACAAAAACATAAACTCTTCATATGGTAACCAAAAATTAATGTATGAACTAATATAATTAATTCTAATGTAAAAGAAGTAAAAGTAAGCTTATATTTTGCTCTCCTTTTCTTAACCAGTTTTCAAGCCCGTCTTATGTTCGTGTTCATTTTTCCTTAAAAACTTAGAAAATCTCCGCTTGAAATTTGGATTTTAATGAAAGACCTCCTAGGTACATTTCACTAAACTTGACAATTAATTGGATAATCTGTGGTTATCTTTCGTTTTTCAAATAAAATTAACCAGGAATTCAAAGCGTGGAAACGGTGCCCATGCAAAAGTTTGTCGAAGAATTTTTTTCAAGAACAAAACTAGCCCCTGGGGGGGGCTGGTGGTGGGTTGTGTACATGCGACAAAATTCCTAAGTGGGAGAGTACTAAGGTCGAAAACAAAGACTCGTGCAAAGAAAACGATTTAGTGCAATTCTTTTTTATTATTTTCACTTCATGTTATGAGAGACATTAATTTAACAAATTTACGATGGTTGAGCGTGGTATGTCCTCTTATTTACCACGATATGACGTCAAAAGTTGGTCAAAATGTTATGGACTCACGAGGCGTAAGCCGAGTGGGTCCATAACTAATTTTGACCAACGTTTGGCGTCATATCGTGGTAAATAAGAGGACATACCACGCTAAACCATCGTAAATTTGTTTTTTACTACAAAACTCACAAAACTCTAGGAAATAGACTGCACGAAATCTTGCATGACGCCATTTGTTGGTATGGCCTCTTATTTACGACGTTTTTTAACCAATCAGCGCGCGAGAAAATTTACAATTGTGGTAAAAATAAATCTCGAAGGAGAAAAAAAATTTGAAGATTTTTTGCCCGATTTTATTTTCATTGGACTCCCTGTGCCTATTGGGAGCTCCGCTTTTAGGTAGTGCCTAAATTTATATATTATCAACTCCTAAAAAATAAAATTGTTGGTAGTTCTAGCTCTGATTGTCTTCCTATCTCCTATGGTGTTCCTCAAGGGTTCAGTATTAGGCCCTTGCTGTTTCCGTTGTATATTAATGATTTCTCCACCTAATATCTTAGATATTCATCTTTTTGCAGATGTCTCAAATTTATTCTATTCTGATTAAAGATCTTATATAAATCTTGAAAAAACTATTAACCTTGAACTAATTAATGTTAATGAATGGTTAAGTGCTTATAAGCTTACTTTAAAGGCCTATCTACATCGAACCGAGATGCATTGCGCGCTGGGGTAATTTTTTACGAGTACAAAAAGACGTCATTTTGTTGAAAGTTCGATCCAGTCATCTTTGTAATCGGGTTCCATCATCCTCAGTTTACCAATTATGTAGAATGAAAATGCTGGCATAATTGTACCTATTCAAGCTGGAGTTATTTTAAGATTAGAAAGGTATATTTCAACGATAATGCCTAACGTTGGATTTTTTATCATAAATTATGTCGGGATCAAAGAGACCTTGGGGACGACCAACATTGCCTGGTAGACCAAAGTCAAAATTTGTAAGAGTTTGCGAGAGAGCTTCGAATCTCTTTAAAGAGACAAAAGTTAGACTTGCTTTTCAAGATCATCGGACAGTATCTTTTTGGAAGCGCTTTTCCGGTCCACAGATTGTGAAAATCCACATCATATCCTTCACTATCTTGAGAAACTTAAAGCCACTCTTCTTTGTACTTATACTCTTTCAGTTCCTGTTTAATGAATATATTCTTCTTTTCGTATGTGAATGTTTGTGTGTGCTTTTATTTTCTATTTTTTAAATGTGCGTGTGTTTTTGTGTGCATACATATAATTTAGATCACGTAAAAATAGTAATGCGTATACATATAATTAAATAATCACAGATGTATATAATCATGTATATATACACCTACTTGCAAGAACGTTGTCATACAAGAATAAAACATTAGTAATTTAGTGAGAAAGGAATACATTAAAAGACAAAAGAAAAAGTTCAGCTTCAGTGATCTTCTTTTGTTTGTTAATATAATTCCTATCCCACTAAATCACTAATGTTCTATTTTCGTATGACAACGTTCTTTCAAGTAGGCGTATATAGATACTCGATATTCTAACCTTTATATTATAGCCTTCTTTTCCACCCATATACTTTGTAATTTCAGTTATGAGTGTTACCTAGCTCGTTTAGCTCTTATTGAGTTATTCTAGGTAATCCCTACTATTCTTTTGAAAATATTTATATTTATATTATTTCCTATTGTATCTATGGTATAAATAAAGCACATTGTTGTTGCTGTTCATCATCATCATCATCATCATCATTATTATTATTATTATTATTATTATTATTATTAGTCGTCGTACTTCCCGTTCTTTTTTGATAAAGAAAAAAAAAACGTCTTATAATACTCTAAGTTCTCTTTTAACACTCTAAGCTCTCATTTTCAGCTCATTTGGTAGTCTTAATATAGTGTTATTTAGGCAAACAAAATTTTACAACGAAAAGGAATAGAGGTATCAAGAATCAAATAAGAACGAAAATTACAAATTCTGTACATCTCATAATGTCTGTTTCTTTTCCTTGGAACAAAATACGATAAACGTGGGCCGAAACGGTTGTCAAGTAAGATTGCAATGCAATGCGTCACCGAAATGTTAAAAAAATGCAGCCATCTTGAAAGGTAGCCGTGCCTTTGCATCAAAGCGAGACGAACAGTGAGCTTGCAATGATATAGACCTTATAGACAATTATTTCACACGCCTCTATCATTGCAAGCTCACCGTTTCTCTCACTTCGATGCAAAGGCAGGGCTACCTTTCAAGGGTGCAGGAATATGAATGAGACTATTGAACGACTACTAGTTTTAAGGGAGGTATGGTCGCGTGACCTGTTAGTGCAATTGCCTTATTACTCTACAGAGAGCAGGTACCTCCTTCAGGGGTCCGTACAGTCACAGGAGAACTCCACTGCCCATGACCAAGAGACGTTTTGGCTCTGATATATAGTGTGTAGTATCGGTATGGCAGAAGGTGGTAGATAGTAACACTTCTTTTATTGGAATTAGCAATTGTACTAAGGTTACCAGAAATGCCATCAGTTCTGCCGTACAGTATTATATAGCTGGTGATCGTGCCGTTAATACGCTTGGGTTCTAACCAGGTTAAGGTAATGAAAGATTTAAAATCACCACCGTCAGTTGACGCGGTTACGTTGTGCGGAGCTGACGCAAAATCTAGAAATAAAAGATTCAAAAGAAACTGGAATCAATGATATTAAATGATATGATGGCAATCTAGCTAAGGAAATCCTTGAATCCAATAAACAATAACGCCAACTCCCAACTCCCAACCACTAACTATCTCGTTTATTCATCCTCCTATTCGTTTACCCAATCATCCATCCAACCATTCACTCATGCTCCCATCCATTTATTTGTCCTTCCGTCCATCCATCAATGATGATTTGATGATTTATTGCTTATATAGCGCCATTTCTATATGAAAATAATCAAAGGCGCTTTACATTGAGTTGTGAATGACAGATTGCTTTAATTCATGCAATTTACAAACATGAGAGATGGTTACTATGAAGTGTAGGCACTGAGGGTGGTCACTGCCAGGGTTTCATTACGTCCTCGGTGGTTCTTTTACGTCCCTCCAATGTTGGTTAGCAATTTAGCAATGATGAGTGTGGAGAGATAGACGGGGCCGCCATTTAAAGTGGTCATCCGAGCCACTTGAAAGTCTAACCATTTGCAGATGTAATTACAAAGGCAGCACTTTCTCCTCAGTTATTTTAAGACCATGAGTGTTGGTCCGGCCGGGACTCGAACCACGACCTCCCGCACGAAAGTTCGAAGCTCAACCAACTGAGCAAACAGGTTTTTCAATCCATTCGTTCATCTACCTATTTACCTATCCACCCATTTATTCCGTTAATCATTCATCCGCATATATAATGACTTTCTATACCATCTTTTTACAGGCGCTAATACATTTGGGGCACAGGAATTTAAATTTGCGTCAGAGTCAGTAGCTCGAACAATCTTTGCGCATGCGCTTGTTAAGTTGAAAATATGTAATGTATATTCATAGTTAATTTTTTTGTCGCAGCACACATGTTTTTATTGAGCAAATATACAAGGTGTTCGCTCATCTGTCCAATCTATCGTGTTATGCTCCTTTCATTCTTACCTTGATCTATGCTGTTCGTGCTGGTGGTAGGGACCAAAATTACAAGAAGAAAAACGGCTCCTATCTTTAAGCTGTCCATCATGCCTGAAAACAAATACAGTCACCCTTCAATATCATGCGTCGATGTGTTTACTGAATGTTCTGATCTATCGAAATATAGAGGGTTTGATTGAGGACTATTGTGCTTACGTATGTCATTGCCATTACGTATGTGATTTAACGCTTTTAAATCGTGTTACACATTGATTCAGTCAAGGGTTACTCAAATAATTTCTACACAAAATGATGGGGTTAGCGCAGAAAGGCTAGCACTCACGCAAACTAGCCTTTGTCCTGCGTGTGATTTCCTGAACGGAGCTGTCTCAGGGTCCCTATGAATACCAGCAAGTTGCTGAATATCTGTTATTACAGTTCTGCCAGCAATGAAAAAATAATTTTGCTTTGAGAATCATACAAGTGAGGTTATCGGGCCGATAGCGGAATGCTTGTTTTGTCATTTGCATGCATCCATAATAACTGCCATTGGCCACTCTCTCAAATAAACTTCATATTTACATTCAAATTTGTCGAAGAAAAGAATTGTAATGGCAGTGACGAAGGTAGTGCTTTCGCAATAACTAAAAATTGCTAAAGCAGTTTAAACCATAATGATATTGTGCTCTGACATGCACGAATATGAATTGCTTATATCTAGCATGTTTTACAATAACATACAAATTTCTTGCACGCTGATTGGGTATTTTTATCATTTTTTATCGGCTACATTGACAATGTGATAACACAATTTATCGTCAATAAGAGGACAGACACATTAAAAACTGATGTCTATTTTTTAAAGTGAATCTTCAATTAGGTGAGTCAGTGTTTCAACATACTACTAATTGCTTACCATGAAAAGTCAACTCGATGGTTTTCCATTTTTTCTTAAGTATGGATCTCCGCTATATCAATATCAAAATCAAATAAAAGCCCCTTTCCACCTAAACAAGATTTGAACTTAGCTTCGGTAAATTAGGCTTTAAGAGGGCTAGTCCCTAAAAACCAAACAACGTGAACAAACCTTGAAATATAAAAATTCTTCAAACTTTGTCAGATCACAGCATTTGGGCTACTATTAATCACAAAACAACTCAAAGACATTGTTTTTTATGAACGAAGGCAATTTTGATTTTCGCCGTTTTAGGGAGACTTTTGAGCTTGGAATACTACCTCTCAACCAAAGTTCATCATATTTATATCACTGGATTGGAAAGTTCCATAGCCACTTGAAGTTCTGTTTGAAAGATGATTTGACTTATTATATAAAAAATGGGATTTAAGTTGAGAACCAACGATAAGGACAAAAGCTATATGAGCTAGCTTTCCTGATCAGCCTTTTAGGAGGCAGTTCCTGTAAAAGCGGCCCACTGCATTTCGGGTCAGAAAATAGTTTTCCCTCGAACTTTTACCATAGAAAGGTAATTACTAGTAAGTAATGAAAATGACTTTATTTTCTCGAAATTCATCAAAACAGTTCATATACCTCGCCAAACGCATCATAACATTGTATCAAAAAGCATCTATTTTAATATATCTGACTTTCTTAAACGGCCAAACTAAGGAAAATAGACAAAACACAATTTATCTACGACGACAAAATGAACAACCTAATTCAAAACAAGTGATTTTAATAATACGAAGTCCAAGATTTTAGTTAATTGTTAAAAATGTCCGTAATGTTATGATGCGTTTGGCGAGGTATATGAACTGTTTTGAAGTTTATGCAAATTGAGTGTTTGTAGTAGTTTGTTCAAGCGTTTAAGGTGGCTGGACCCCCTCACGCTTGACCGCTACCTTCCACGTTTGGAACGCTGGTGCATAAACGTGTTTTATCCGATTGCAAATCTTTTTTGCACATAAGTCACATAAAGATTGAATTAATGTTTGATGCAGTTTTTAATTAGATCGGACGTTAAGACACGTGACTATGAGGAAATATTTGTTTTCGTTTAGAGAACAATCTTAGCCTTGAACTCATTTAACGCGATCTAAAGCGAACGAGAAATGCAGAAAACATTGATCGTCTCCCAACGATTTGATGCTCTGGGAATTCTATTGTTTGCTAATGATCATAACATCAAATTCTTTCGCACCATGCACGGTCTCATCTCGCTTGGCTGCTTTCCGACTTACTCCCGAAGCATGCTAATAAACAGTTGTTTTTTTTTAATTCAAGCGTAAGACGTTTGTCATGCTGTACTTTGTCAGTGTGAGTGAATAGAATCGGCGAACATGCCTCAAATAAAAATTGTGTGACTTATCTCGAGCATATTTTATCTCCTTTAATGTTTGTTACTATACTTCGTGAGTAAATCGGAAAGCAGCCAAGCAAGATGAGATTGTGCATGGTGCGAAATAATTTGATGTTATGGCCGTATGAAATCCATTGTTTAGTTTTGAAGTAAATTATGCACTATATTTAAAGAATCTCAAATATCTCATAATTAGCTAGATAGATTTTTTCAAAAATCCCTACGAATGGAGGCATCTAGTATATAATCATGTGGTACGAAGCATTTTAGTGTTGAACACTCTGCAAGGCTAAAATTGTTCTCTAAACAAAAACAAATATTTCATCATAATCACGTGTTATGACGTCCGATTGCATTATAAACTGCATCAAACATTAATTCAATCTTTATGTGACTTATGTGCAAAAAAGATTTGCAATCAGATAAAACACGTTTATGCACCAGCGTTCCAAACGTGGAAGGTAGCGGTCAAGCGTGAGGGGGTCCAGCCACCTTATATTTTGCGAGCAGTGACGACTTAATATGGGCAATTTTCAATTGATAATAAATGCAAATTTAGCGATAACGGTGGTCCAGGATTTATGCGCTGTAAAAAAATCCTTTTGATGAATTTCGAGAAAACAAAGTCATTTTCATTACCTACTAGTAATTACCTTTCTATGGTAAAAGTTTGAGGAAAAACTATTTTCTGACCCGAAATGCAGTGGGCCGCTATTACAGAAACTGCCTCCTAAAAGGCTGACCAGAGCCGCCATCTTGGATTAAAGAATCGTGGACACTATTCCTGTACCTCTTTCGATTTCAGTGCATGGTTTTTATTACGGGGGGCATTATCTTCATCTCGAATAAAAGACATTGAAGATCCCACCCCCCTCCCCCGATCGATTTTATTTTTACCTTTAAGATTCATTCATATTGGGCTCTCTGTGACTTGCGTATCGGGAGTTCCGCTTTTAGGCAGTGCCTAAATATATATATATTAGTGGAAATAAAAAAAAACAACACAAAATGTGTCTTTGAAGGGTCATATGAGACTATGGGACTTGGTAGCTCAGTGGTTAGAGCATGGCACCGAAATCGCCAGAACAAAGGTTTATAGATCCCGTTTAATTTTTTCTGAGTCTTTAAATTTTCAGCTGCATTTAAAGTTGCTTGATATACTGCGAAGATCAGCTCAATTAGATACACTTCGACCGCAGCACAATCATATAGTTTATACATATTCTCATATACTACATAAAGAACTGTTATTAAGAATTGAAGGTGTCGTTATATGCAAATATTCCCCCGACGTTAAGCGTGCGGAACGGAAAGAATAAGTTTTTAAAGTGATGTTTACAATATGAGCAGCCGTGTTATTTTTCTACAGAGAAATGTCTTATATGCTTCAAATTTTGGATTTGATTTTCAAGCGGCGTCATAACTACTTTTCTGCCCTTGACTTTCCATCCAAATTTACACAGGCTGCATTAATACAATATGATGAGATTCTGATTCTAAGTTCCCGAGAATGAGGACAAAAAAGCCAAAAAGCTAAAAATATCGCTGCTTGATTTTCGGCCATAGTAGGCTAAACAAGGAAATCTTTAAGTAAAATAAACTGTTAGTATAAAAATCTAGCTAGTATAATTAAAGTACAACATATGAAAAATCCAGTTAAATTCCACATTAGTTTTGCGAAGGCAGCGCCAGAGAGAATAAAATTGTCCAAAATTGGCTTTGAATTAGTTGGGATCTACATTAAAGCTATAAGCTTTTGTGGAAATATTATATGGATATTATAAATATATTTTCCCCTCACATGTTGTTTCAAGTTTCTCTAATTTTTTAAGAAAAGAAAGAATACGTTTGATCTTAGACTTTTATAAGATCATGCGCTCAAGAATGTGCTTAAAATAGTTTAAGCAACATTCGTTGAATTCATAAATTTAACGGATATCAGGATTTCTCGGTGATATGCAATGCGACACATTAAAAAATAATGATATATCCTTTGCTACAACGGGCTAGGTAATTTACGCCATAACATAAAACTGGAAGAAAAAAAAACTAGGACAACGCTTATCGCTTACCTTAATGATCTCTATACTTGTTTGTTCAGATCTGTATTATGAACGTTTCCCGTTCAGCGTCCTATGCTTTGGTTTTCCCACGGTTAGTGCAGTCCGATGATGTTTTAAGTTCAGTCAGGTGTGACCACAAAGAATTTGCATCAACTAGGAAGTAAACACCTCTGAGCTTGCACTGAATATGTCTGAGCATGCACTGGCAGCCTTATCATTGATTGGCCGGTAAATAAAGTATGCCTCTATTAAATAAAGTGGCCATTCTACAGGCAAGTGGTCCTGAAAAGGTGTTGCAAGAGAGTTCTGAAACCGACGACGATGTTGAGTCAGAAGGTGCTGACAGCGAAGAGGAGGCAGAACCAAACGAATTTATGGAGTCCGATGCATGTGAGGGAACTGAATCCGATCGGATATCGCAATTGTTGAAACCAATTAGTGATCCATAGAGAAAGACGAATTCAAACCAGTGAGCACTTTTTAAAATACAATTTTCAAACATCGTTGCTGTTACGATTATGATTCAAATGGTATTGGTTATTATTTTGCATATTGTTGACTTATAGAAAACGTTCAAACAATCTTAACTCTACTGCCAAAAACTAAATTACTAATAAATTAAAAAAGAATAGATATTGAAATGAATGAATAAATGAATGAAAGAAAGAAAGAGAGAGAGAGAAAGAAAGAAGATAGTAAGGAAGACAAATAAATACCACGAAAGGTATTGTATTGGTATTGTTTTTGATTTATTATTTCAATTAAAATGGAATAGTTAAGACAGCATACCAAATTTTAAATAGAATTTTACAGCACTGAATAATTGAATAGGACACATTGAGTGAGTTATTGAAACAATTTTTAAGAATAAAGTTTTTTGAATAAATAAGGAAGCATCTCGACTTAGCAATATTGTAGTATTGTATTACGGAACAATGAATTCCTCCACATTTTGACCCTCCCCAATGACCGGTCCAATAGTAGTTCCTATTCTTGACCAGATCGTTTGAAAACGACGAATAACATAATATATGAGTGTGTACTTCAGTAGAAAGAAAAGAAAACCTCTTCATATACAGGAATATATCCAGGGGTTTTAGTATTTCGTTAATGATATCCCATGTGGCATTAATTAAATGAAAGAAAGTAGAAAGTAGTTAAGGTCATGGAGGTCCAACGGGGATACGTGACCGTACCTACCTATTTATGTATGTGTTTATTAATTTTTCAATTTTATTTTTGTTGTTGCTGTCGCGGTTGTACTATATTATACATATATATTTATATAAAAAATAATAATAATACAGGTGGAATAAAACTCTCATCAGCAATCGCAAAAGCAAAAGCGAGGCTAACATGAAAATACAAAAGATATCATACTTTTCTCGATGGAATTTGTGGCATTCCTTTTGTATTTCCACGTTAGAATATATAGCGTCGTATTTCAAGACCCCATTACAAATCCAATGCTTTAGAAATCATTCAGTACTGTATTTGTTAAATATTTCGTAAATATTTCGAGTATTTGTTAAATATTTCGTATACTGGAATGGTTGATGGTCACCCTGTGGTATAATTTGCTTAAACCTCTTCCCATCGTACAGATTGATACGGACCGTACTGTCTGTATCGGCCCGTGCATCTCAGTATTCCGATGGTGCAGCCCGTAAATGATTGCGCTGCAATCTTAAAAACGGAAATGTTCGATCGATGTTATTCGTCGTTTTCAAACGATCTCGTCAAGAGAAGAACCTAATTTTTTCCCTCACTCTCCTACTTTTAATATTCTCCGTATTTTTTATTGCTGTGTTTTTCACTTTTAAAGATTTGCTGTAGGTCGCAAAATATTGGTCCAAACATCAAGTGTAAAGGGTACAATACAAAAAAGTTGTCAATAATGGTTTTTATTTTTAAAAATATTACAAATGACTACAAATATTATATACAGCTTAGTATTGAAGATTAGTAGGGCACTTGTGCCCGGCTAGAAGATTAGAGACATTAATAAAGTTATTATTATTATTATTATTATTATAGAAAGACAAAAATAGTCTATGACATTCCGTATATGTTTCACGTAAGAATCAAAGTAGCACTTTCTTGAGTTGGTGAGATATGCCTCCCATATATCATTGGTCAATCTATTAGCTAAAAACCAACCAACAAATTAACGACGGATAGCAAACAATGGAAAAAGCCTTCATTTGCCAATTGCTTATGTCCAGCTTGGAGACGAGAGAGGAACATTTTCAATCCTCTAGAGATGATGCTGAACATAACAAAGCTTTCAGTTAGTAAAATCCTGCCAGTAAAGTCGTTGGGTTATTAAATAATGAGTCCTTTCTCGCTCACTGGCATATCGGCTAATAATGTCATGTACTGTGTGAAAAATTGTCCTCAAAATTTCACTTATGCCCTAGATCGAGGCTTCACTTTTCGTCCAATTGTTGTTTTAATTTTCAGACAATTTCTGGTCCTCGGACATCATCAGCCGATATTCCGACTGCAAGAAGAGGTTTATTTACCAATTATAGTCCGATTTTTGTTCATTCAGGATTCCTATATAGCCTATATATGTATATAAGTCTTCAAGTGGAAACGTGAGATTTATATTACGAGATGGATTCTTCATTTATCATCCCATAAGCCGGATTCGCAAGTGACATAATGTTTTTTTGTGGCTCAAACTCGTCACTCTTGTTTTTGTGGTTTTTGGTCACATTTGCTGGTGGCCCTGGATGTTCAATGTATCTTTGACTTTCCTCATTCTCGATGATATTTAATACTATCTCACTAGATTTATCGATTATGCCTTTGCTTTGCTTTTCTTTTTCTTCTTTTTGGGCAAGGAATGATTCATCAATGACCACTTGGTCGTAAGAAGCGTTGTTGAATTCTTCAGTTGTCAGAGCTCGTGCATCTTCGTGTGTCTTTGCTAGGAATAATTTATCAATGACCACTTGGTCGTAAGAAGCGTTGTTGAATTCTTCAGTTGTCAGAGCTCGTTCATCTTCGTGTGTCTTTGCTAGGAATAATTTATCAATGACCACTTGGTCGTAAGAAGCGTTGTTGAATTCTTCAGTTGTCAGAGCTCGTGCATCTTCGTGTGTCTTTGCTAGGAATGATTCATCAATGACCACTTGGTCGTAAGAAGCGTTGTTGAATTCTTCAGTTGTCAGAGCTCGTGCATCTTCGTGTGTCTTTGCTAGGAATGATTCATCAATGACCACTTGGTCGTAAGAAGCGTTGTTGAATTCTTCAGTTGTCCGAGCTCGTGCATCTTCGTGTGTCTTTGCTAGGAATGATTCATCAATGACCACTTGGTCGTAAGAAGCGTTGTTGAATTCTTCAGTTGTCAGAGCTCGTGCATCTTCGTGTGTCTTTGCTAGGAATGATTCATCAATGACCACTTGGTCGTAAGAAGCGTTGTTGAATTCTTCAGTTGTCAGAGCTCGTGCATCTTCGTGTGTCTTTGCTAGGAATGATTCATCAATGACCACTTGGTCGTAAGAAGCGTTGTTGAATTCTTCAGTTGTCAGAGCTCGTGCATCTTCGTGTGTCGTTGCTAGGAATGATTCATCAATGACCACTTGGTCGTAAGAAGCGTTGTTGAATTCTTCAGTTGTCAGAGCTCGTGCATCTTCGTGTGTCTTTGCTAGGAATGATTCATCAATAACCACTTCGTCGTAGGAGGCATCGTACAATTCTTCGGGTGACACGACATCTTCGTGTCCCTTTAAAAAAGACGGAATTGAACATTACATTTCTTTTAGTCCGCATAAACTTACAGGATTGTGATATATACTTACAGGGACGTCCTTAAGCAAAAGTAAGATCCTCTTTGTTAAGTCAGTGAATTTGGGGCGTTTGCTTGGATCTTTTTGCCAGCAGTCCATCATAATTTCGTACCTAAAATAAAGAAAAATCTTGTTTTAGGCGAATTGTTTAAGTACGATTGCAACCATTAAAAAACACACACAATGTATGAAAATTAACTACAAAGACAAGATTAAGCTCAACAGAAATATTTAACATATACGGACGTAGTGGCCAAGATACTACCATAAACCATTAACCCTTTCTTTTATATTTCAATTCAGGGTCTGAGAACAACGGAACACACTAATACACTTACACTTCATTCGAACATTCTTCAGGCTTCTCAAGTCTATATCCATGTTGCAGATTGCTCAGCAATTCAAGCCCACTTATAGCTGGATAAGGAATGCGACCTTGGAAATTGAACAAAGTTGAACTTCAACGTATTGACTAATGTACTAGTCTACCATAAACAAAATGATTTTAAAACTCACCAAAAGTTTCTATTTCCCACAAAACAACGCCAAAAGACCAACTGAAAACACGAGAGAGAGAGAGAGACAAAGAAAGAAAGAAAGAAAAAAAAGATGAATAACTATGGTTCTAACTATCGGCATCTTTGAATCTGCCAAAAACCTATAGACAGAAGACACCTCTTCCAAATTTCAGTTGATATCCGCCATCTTGGTAAGCCCTAACATGCCTTTCAAGATGGCCAACACAACTAAAGTTTGAACAATTTATATAGATTTCGAAACTTGAGTTTGGATACTAACTAGAACAAAGAAAAATAGCACTATATAAATCAATTCAGTTCACTTTGTGTTCTAATCATAGCTAAAGCCAGAAAGAATGATTGGACATGCAAATAAAGGTCGTTAATCTTTTGCATATGTAATCACTTTGTTCAAAAATCAAACAATAAAATCCAACTTTTATTGACTTGTTTCTATTTTATTGGAAATTATGATTATTGTCATGTTGAATTTTTTTGTATTGTTATGTGACCATGCAGCCTCTAAACAGCCTCTAAGTTTACAAGGCATCCTATAGAGCGTTTTCACGTGAGGTCACAGCGGCCATCATGGTGTACCAAAACAATACATTTTCTATCCTCGTTGAATTGAACTTTACTTGTTTGCATAATCTATGCAGAAAGTTTCTATTGTTTGGTACTCCAATATGGCTTCCTTGTTACGCGAGTGAAAATGCTTTATATACCATACTTACATGTCACTTTGCACTGTATACACATAGTCTTCTAGGGATTCGATTGCCATCCATTTGACAGGTAGTTTGCCCTAGAAGTAAAGGTTTAGTAATATCAATTTCATGATCTTTAATGATTGAACTAGTGGCGGATCCAGGGGGATCGGGGGGATGGGGTGGGGTCTGGACCCCTGTCATACCTGAGATTCAGTTGATTATGTTATCCTAAGATTTAGTTTGCCACAGGTTTGAAGTAAATTTCGTATTTTTTTTACAGAAATCTATTTTTAATATAATTATAGGGAGTATAGAAGTGAGTGGTGTCCAACAGGTTTTACTAAGTATAATTTTGGAACCCTCTTCTCATCTCAAAAATTCCTTAATCCTCTTTTGTGAACACTATTTTTACACTACTATTCAGTTTTATTCTTACCCCTGTTGTCTTTTCATATTGACCGCTTTCGTAAACATCACGTGATAACCCAAAGTCAGATACCATTGGTATGTTGTCCTTACCCAGTAAGACATTGCGCGCTGCCAAATCTCTGTGAATACACTACAAGACGAAAATATATCAAGCAATTGCCAATATCTAAAAAATACTTAAGAGGTACAGATTGTTTGGCGATTATTAAACGTACCTTCTTCTTCCCTAAATGGGTCATTCCCTTGGCAATACCATATGCAAACATCAGTTTCTCAAGAAGAGATATACCGGTCGTGCTGGTAGTGTTCATGGCGGTATTTTCATAGCTATGATTCTGTTTTTCATTTTCACTTGTGCTGACAACGTTTTCGTAGCTGTGTTCTTTTTTTGGGCGATGAGACTGAAGATACTCGATCAGGGAGCCGTTCTCAGCAAACTTGGCAACCAGCCATAGTGGACCTGACGACAAAATAAATAAAACATTATGTTAGCTAGGATGCCAGACATTATTACGTTATGGCGTTAGGACGGCAGCTAGTATTGTATTGTGACAAATCTCACCACCAATTGTACAAGCTCCAATCAAACTGACTATATTTGGATGTTCACCAACGTTGGCCATAATATTAAGTTCGTTGACCAAGTCTCTCAGTTCTACTTCTGTGGCTTGAGCTGCGAACCAATAACCACATCAATATGAATGCTGCAGTACGCATATCTCTGACTACTTAAAAATCACCTGCAAGCTTTAACTAAACCCGACATTAAAATGAACTTACCCTTGAGCATTTTCACTGCACATATTGTGGATTCTTCTCCATCAATGAGCTTTCCTTTCTTGACTTCTCCAAAAGCTCCAGAGCCAAGTTCTCCTATGAACTCTATACATTCTCTAGCAATTTCCTTCCAGTGTTTCTCGATGTCTTCACCACCAACTCCAAGTAAGGCATCTAAACTTATCAATGCTGCATTCTGCTTTTCTAATTCTTCTTTTTCTCTCTGTATGTTGAAAAGAGTGACATGTTTCACAAAGTTTTAAATCTTTAAGACTAAATTGCTAGAAAGGTTTAAAAGATATACTTTAGGATGCTTTCTACTACTTATCAAAAAGAATGCGAACACTTCTTAACTGTTGAAGATAAAGTGAAATCAAACCTGCTCCATGGCCAGCTGCTCTTCGATTCTTTTTCTTTGGCGTCGCTGTTTCCTCCACCAAAACCACAAACCAATCAGACTCAGAATTAGAATAATTGGAATGATGACGCCAAGGGCTATGGCTGCTGTCATGTCAGCTGCAAGGGGTATAACGAGGTCGATGGTTAAAGCATCAGTTTTATCATCTTAAACTAGACATATTAGATATCATTCATTTGCCTCACCTGTTGTCTCAGCTGTTATTATATTACTTTCTGTTTGTCCATATTCATTGTAAGAAGCAACCATAATTTCATATTCTGTGCTGGACTGAAGATCTTCTATTCTTCCCTTGTTCTGATTGACTGATAGCATCTTACCCATAATCCATTCCTTCCTACCAGTTTTCTTGTGTAATATTCTGTACCCAGTGATGGCGTATGCTTTGTAGTCTTGTGGGTAATCCCATGTCAGGTGAATATCTGTTGGGTTTATTACGTTTGCTTTGGGATTTTGTGGAGGAGACGGTGACTCTATAGTACAAAACAGTAAAGTTATAAGACCATAATTGGTCTTGCACTAACTCAGCCTAAGCAATACTACAAGAAAGCTGCTTACATTGCCGGTACCAAACATGACATAACATAGAAATTGCGAGGCTGGTAGCAGAAGTGAAATCTGCAAAATTGGGAGGTGAAATCTGCAATATTGGGAGGTTTACGTTCTTATAGCGCGTAAAAAAGACCTTCAGTTTTAATTAATACCCTGCTGCAAACCTCTGCACTGTCATTGAAACCCGAAATAAGTGGGGCACGGCGTAACTCACGTCACAAATAGAATTGAAAGTTAGCAATGTCATAGGTTTTAAATGAGGAGGATAAAAAAGCGAGGTAATCGGAGATGATTTATCGATCAAAGAACAGGAGAGTTTTTTATTTACACATGTGATGATAAGAGCGGGAATGGAAACCGAGACCCCAGAGGTTTAAAGCGAGCGGTACTGCCGCTACACCGCCCTTCATGATCAAAGGCAGTCGTCTTCATGTACATATATTTTACAATGTTACAAGTACCTTTGAAAATGATGTTATCGAATGTGATATCTTCTGTCGTGATTTCGCCTGCAGAGAATGAACGAATGAAGGTTTCTTTGATTGCCTTTAGCGAGGACGATTTCATGCTTGGGTCATCAATTGCTACGGAAACCTTTAACTCTGCTATCACACTGCCATTCCTTTATAAGGATAAATAATACTTTTTAAAGAACAATGGCACCCGGGGTGGGTCTTCGGAAAACTAAAGTTTTATCTAACAAAAGCTAATTTACCTGAACTTGGAGACCGTGACGAACACATCTTTTCTTGGTTTGAATGCTTTTAAGATCTACATTACACAGAGAAAAACGATAAATACTTAATTATGAGTACAGTATAGAATGTGGTTCTATGTTTTATTGAAACGTAATATGCTCACAGCTCTTTCTATCGTGAGAATGAACTCTCTGGACATCTTGGATGTTATGTCTTCCAGTTCTTCTTGATATCGTTTATTAGAAACAGTTATCTGGATGTTGATTACAGCAACATCTGAGAAAATCAAAACATTACGTATTAGTAACAACTGAAGGCTTTGGAGTATCCAGCATTCTGAAAAGAGGGTTACAAAATGGCCGCGCTATGCAAAAAAAGCTGGCGCGCTGGGCTTCACAAATGGGGGTTCCAATTTTATTCTACGCGTAAAGAGCATTATTAATAAGAGAATAAACACATAGAATGACAAATCGCTTGCTTTAATTTTCAACTTTTTCTTTTTTTATATATGTTTTTTGGTTTTGTTATTTTTATCGCCGCTGCGCTGAGGTTTGAACATGTTAAGACGTTATGCATCTTTGATCTATAAAAAGACAGTCTATGGAAATCATATCTAGGAGCAATTTGTTAACTGAATTTTTTTGCGTTGTATCGTGATATACCACCATATTCAATATTTCAGTACTCACCTTTAGATACTGTAAGTGACACATCAGTTGTTGCTACACCATAAGTGTTGTTCAATACACACGTGTATAAACCTCTATCTTGTTTTTGAGTATAGGATATGTACCATGTACCATTCGCTAACTGTGTCGTAAATCTCTCTACACTTTTATTTTCATCGTAAAGTCGCTGTCCATGACGCAACCAGTATATCGTGGGCTCGGGTCGTCCTTGGTATTCACATAGTAACCTTGTCGCATTGCCTTCTTTTGTAACAATGGAGCGACCTTTGTAGAATGGTTCAGGAGCACCTTCCATAAACACGAAAATAATTTATAAGTGGAAATCAGTTGCCTTCGACACTATCATTCTATAATTGTCCAGGACGAAAGCTTCGTTTAATTTTCTATTTCAGTACTTGTACAGACTTAAAAAGGTTGAAATATATTTCAAGTTTATAAAGCTAACACCTACCACAGGGACATGTGCTAGTAACGTAAACAGCAGAAAATGGTCCATCTCCAGGTGAAGTGTAAGCTGCAACCTTAACGGTGTAGTTCTTACACTCGTCCAGTGTTATTGTATTACTTGTCGTTGTTGTTGTGAAGTTCTTGTAGAGCAGTTTTCCCTGGTAAAGCAACAACCTGTATCCTAACAGTTTACCATTGATGTTCTCAGCATCAAGAGGACCCCACATCGCTTTTAACTCGTATCGTTCACAAACAAATGCTGCTGTCAGTTTTGGTGGAGGACTACTTGGTTCTGAAATAACGAGGAATAGAATAATGTTATTCTTTTTTATACCTTTTTTACACTGAGGTCAGTGTGTGGCATATGCCAGATATGAGATTAAAAACAAATGCCGGTGCTCCAATTAAATATTTTCTCATTTAATGGTTTGCGCCGGGCAAATGGCAAATGAGTTCATGTTTAGAGATGCTGGCAATTAGACCCTCAGACCGAACCGTAGACCACGAGGGCGAGAGATCTAATAGTTTTTGTATAAACCTACTTATTGCTTATGATCAATTTTGATTTTCTGTTTTGTTGGAGATGAATAAACAAAAAACAAAAAAAAAAAAAATTCGATTGACTGAATATTCTCGGAGATATAACGCCCTACCACGCCCCATCAGCACAGAAAATCAAAATTGATCATAATCCTATAAAGTTAATAGGCACTTTAAGCAATGCATTATATAATAGTTTGAATTTATGTTGAATTGATTCATTTTGCGTCTTCTGTTTTTCAGAACTGGCATTTTTTCGCTATTTATGGAAGTCTATCACTAATAGACCATTCCATTAGTAATAATAATAATAATAATAATAATAATAATAATAATAATGATAATCTAAATAAAATATATACTCTAGTAGCTCAGCCAATCAGAGCGCGGGAGCTAGGATAGACCATTAGAAGAGTTGGGCTAATTCAAGATATACAGTGAAGGCCCATCACTCCCAGCCTTCTGATAACTAGGGAATAGGTTTGAACAAAAATGTTTATTAAGTTACAGATAGACTTCACTTTACATGAAAAATTACACCAAAACTTACTGTCTTCCAGTGTTCGCCATGATGACGCTTTTTTAATCATGGTTGGCGTAATCATGAATCCCTTGGCAGTAACACCTATCACTCCACAGTAGTAGGATGAATATGGCTTGAGATTTATAATAGTATAACTTCTGGTATCTAGAGAGACCCATTCTCTTTCGTAATTTGCGACAGTTTCCTTCACATTTAAGTACATGACGTAATAACCCAACAGAACACCGTTGTGTGTCTCGGGAGGCAGTGGTTTCCATTCCATGTAAATGCTGGTGGGAGTTGGAGAGGTAAGTTTTGTAACTTCACATATATCGCTTGGTACTGCAAGGCAATCACCCAGAAGAAAATGATTGATGTAACGTACTGTATGGTTACTTATACTTTGTGTGGTTATGTATTAGTTACTTCTCGTTCTCCTTCAATTATTAAGTTTTATGATATCTCTAGTTCTCTTCAAATCTATTTTCATTTTCAGCTCATTTGGTAGTGATCATAATATGGTAGAGTTCATATGATAAATATAATAATTATACTTCAAAGCGCAAATTAGCATAAAATGTTCATCTGCGATTTTTACAAAAATAATATATGCAAATAATAATAAAAATAATAGTTGAAGAACAATAAACATGGCCGAAACGGTTGTCAAGTAAGATGGTAATGCAATGCGTCACCGAAATGTTAAATGCGCATGCCCACTTTGATATTTGCTAATCAAAAATAAGCTTGAAACAGTTGACTTGACTTTTGCAAGCCCAAAATGTCTTTGGTTTTCCATATAAATGGCAGGCAAGCAATAAATATGAATATAAAAGTCTCATTGCAGCTCTTTTTCAAGAGATATAAGAGAATATATTTATTTTTAGCACACTTACGGCAAATAACCACTCAATGGCTGTTTTTTTATGTTGTTCATTATGATGCTCGATTAAAAGTTTGAGAAAAAAGCTTTTCGAAGCTATAAATTTTGATGACTACACAGGGAAAAATATTTCGCCTCGAGGCGCATTTTTTTTCATCAGTAATGATTTCACAGGGGAATTGACTCATAAAAAGGCAATGACAATAACACAACAGGCCTTTTGCACTAACAGGTTAAGTGACGTTAGTACGAGCTGAAACTATGCTTCGTTATACTAACACCCAAGTGTCAGTTTTATTTCTGGCGTTCATTTGTACGATTGCTAAATTTAAGGGCAGTAGGATCACGTAACCTGTTAGTGCTATTGGCCAATTACTATATATAGAGAGAAGATACCTCCACCAGGGGTCCGTATAGTGACAGGAGAACTCCACCGCCCGTAACCACGAAAGGTTTTTGCTCTGATATATAGTGTGTAGTATCGGTATGGCAGAAGGTGGTAGATAGTAACCCTCCTTGCATACGAATTAGCAATTTTACTATGGTTACCAGAAATGCCATCAGTTCTGCCGTACAGTATCATATAGCTGGTGATCGTGCCGTTAATACGTTTGGGTTCTAACCAGGTTAAGGTGATGAAAGATTTAAAATCACCACCGTCAGTTGACGCTTTTACGTTGTGCGGAGCTGACGCAAAATCTAGAAATAAAAGATTCAAAAGAAACTTAAATCAATGATATTCAAGGCACAATTACACGGACCAATTCTCTCTGCAACTTGTCTAGAAAAGCTTTGCGACACGAGTTTCATGGAGTAGCGTGTAACTACAGCAAAATTTATAGCGTTTTTACTTTTGGCGACGATTACGTAACCGATGCACCGTGTAAACACTCCTACAACTTGTTTCGCAGCGCTGTTGCGTGACAAGTTGTTTGGAAAATTGCTCCCTGTAATCGCGCCTTATTAAATGATATAAAAGCTGTGCCATCCAGCTCAAGAAATCCCTCCATCAATAAAACAATCACCCAACCACCCAACTACTCACTTTCTCGTTATTTATGCTGCCATACATTTACGCATTCATCCATCCTTCCATTTGTCTCCATTGTTCTTGGAAACCCGGCCCATACAAAATTCACTGACTGCGAGAATGAAATTCAGATCGATTTCTTTAATTAGCTCTCTTAACAGCAGTAAAAACAGCTTCAATCAAGTTAGGAAAATTATATTTTGTTTGCATTTAGAGAGCTAACTAAACGAACCAAACAAATATTTTGTTTAAAAGTCAGTACGTACATGCGCACGGAATTCCGAGAACAATATCCGAACTTCTTGGTGACCATAACACTTTGCAACACCATTATACAACGTGATGGCTTAAGCGCCGAAAATGTGCTTTCATTCTTACCTTGATCTATGCTGTTCGTGCTGATGATAGGGACTAAAATTACAAGATAAAAAACGTGTGCTATCTTTAAGCTGTCCATCATGCCTGAAAAGAAACACAATAAATGCAATAGACTTTTTTAGCATGTGATCTGGAATGGAGAAACATTACACCCGAGCTAAAAAAGCATATTCACTATACCTATATGTTTACAGAATGTTATGTTGTATACAAATATAGAGGGGTTGAATAAGAGTAAAACGGACTATTGCACTTACGTATGCCGTTGACAGTGCTTATGCTTACGTCGCTAGTAAAATTTAAACCAGACTTAGCGCTTTTGAATCTTGTTCCACACTGATTCAGTGAAGAATGGATGACTCAAAGTAATTTCGACATTGAAATGGGTGGGGTTGGCGGGGGAAGGCTAAGACTTACGCAAACTAGGCGGCTTTGTCTTGCGTAGGATTTCCTGAACTAAGCTGTCACAGGGCTCGTATGGATACAGGCTGAATGCCGAATGGGCCACTCTCGGTTATAATCTTTACATTTACATTTGTCAAAGAAAACGATCGTTTTAGTGATCGATTGTAACGGAAGTGACGAATGTAGCGCTTCCGCCAATATTGAAAGTTTCTGAAACAGTTGAAACCATAATAACAATTGCTCTGTCACGTACGCATAAATATGAAATTTTCTCGCGCTGATTGTTCATTTGTTCATTTTTTAAAATCATTTTATTATCCATCTTTAATGCCATGAATATAGCATATTATATGAGATAATATAATATGTACAATAATAATTTCCTTTAAATTAATATTTTGTCGCTTAATTAAGCTTTTTTACTCTTTAGCTTTCAAGGCAAACGTCTATTTACGAAAAAAAAAAAAAAAAAAAGAATTACGGAAATGCTCAACCGACTGTGCACCAGACCGAAACGTAGACAAAAATTGATCGTGATTGAAATCATGCACGCTTCAGATTCATTGAAATCGATCCATTTCCGCTTTCAATATACATATCTTTTTACCTCTAACTGCGCAATAGAGTACAAACAATAAATGTGTGCAATAGTTATCATTATTTAGTAGTAAATAGCACTAATTAAACAAAAGAAAACAATAGAATTAGCATAAAATAGCACTATTTAGTGATATTTATGTTGCACACTTTTAGTGTACTTTCTAACAAGCCTTCAACAACAATAACTCAATTAGTTATAAATACTAGGCTCGTGAATTATACCTATGAGTTTTGAAACAGTTCAAGAAACTTTCAGAACATATTTTATCGGGCACGCAGAGTAGTCTTAAACCCGATTAACCACTCTTGCTCGTATATTAAACATTATATAAATAATGGCTCAATTTTTTTGTCTGAGCTGTGAATTTAACTTTTTCTGTATTTTTCTATACGACTGCCTAAATGATGATTATGTGCCTGTCCTCTCATTGACGACAAATTGCTTCATCACATTGACAAGTAGTGAGAATCCACGAGGCGTAGCGGATGAAAAAGGGGATATATTTTCTCCTCGCTTGTTTCTTTCAATTTTCTTTCTTTTGCCAACTATGGTTCGTTACACAGTCGTGTTGAAGTAATTTTGATCAAATTGTTTTGAAGGAAAAACCGGAATGCGTCCGAACTTAGACTTTTAGAATAATTCCACGAGTAACTAAGAGGCCGATATTTTTCTGTCTGCATATTTTTTCTCTGAGGTCATCCATAAAATTTGAATAACACCTACAAAACCTTTCACTTTACCGTATAGAAATACCAAATAAAAGCTGTGATAAATAATATGGTTGAACTTTATGAAAACACGGCTTACTTGTCTTAAACAATCTGGTTCCATTTGTCGTCATCTCTTCGATGTCGCATCGCTTACTCTTCGGTAATAGGGCGATTTTATTATTCAAGCCGTGATTAGTTCCGAAGTTTATCTATTGTTACGGATTTACCTACAAAACTCGATGACATAGAAGCTTACCCGTGTTTGGTTCCGAAGTTTATCTATTGTTAGGGACTTACTTAAACAACTCGATGACATAGTGGCTTCGCCTCTACGAGGCAGCAGCCACAAAAATGTATGGCTCGCCAACCTTCAAGGAAAATTCAAAGACTACGTACCTAGGATTACCAACGAGAGTGCTTATTATGTGAAAACTGTTTATAATCAACCCTCTGTATTGTATCGGGGTGTGTTTGGGATATTGATTATTATTTATGTCCATGTTTACTATCTAACCAGTAGACCAGGCATCCAGGTGTACCGCCGGAGTGTGTTAGGAATACTATTAATGTCCATGTGTACTATCTAATCAGTAGACCAGGCATCCAGGTGTACCGCCGGAGTGTGCTTGGAATTGCTTTTATCAGAAGTTTCCTCAGTCATGTGTAGTTAAAATGACCATAGACTGCTGTTATTGTTAATTGCATTGTAAATAAGGATTGAAATATAAATGGATGACAAGTACTGCAGCCGCTTAAGAGCGATGTGGCGTGGCCTATTTTATGTTGTTATTCACACTGTTATACCACTTTAAAATGATGCACTTGGAAAAGGTTCACTTTAGATATGATTTTCACTTTAGAATGTGAAATATTCTGAATACAAATTGTGTTGATTGCACGTTTTTTTTTTAATTTTTTAAAAAGTTTGTTACATTTTTCAACATTTTGCGCGCAATCAAAAATCGAGTGATTAACTGACTTCGATACTATATTCGCGTATAAATGATTTAAAACGCTTTCATTTGCAGTTCCATAGCTCTAATAAGATTTGAAAAAAACTGATAAAGTACAGTGATTGTAAATAATATCCACAGAAGATATTAGTCTCCCGAGGGAAAATAAAACAACCGAGTTATTACAGCTACATACCAGGAACAACTTGCTTTCATTGATAACTTCTGGCATATACACAGGGCCTAAGTAAATTATTTGGTCGACCACCGGTGCGCGGTGAATGCTGAAAACACTTAAATAATCGACAATCAACTTTTTGTGTTTAACAAAGAATCATTTGAATTATTGAGCAGGACTAGATTTTACCTGCAGTCGACCGAAAAAAATTCGTGTGCCGAGAGTAAATCCAAGAATTGGAATAGGCGAAGCCACAGTTCAAAAAATATACACCTATGACATGTTGAAAATATTTAGTTACGGATAAAGGACTGCGACAAGCACAGGGAGCCCGGCTTTAGAATTTGTACATGAATAAAAAAAATCAATAAGTGCTTTATTGGGTTTCCTGTGTTTAGAATTTGTTCATGAATAAATGAATCAATAAGTGCTTTATTGGGATTCCTGTGTTGAGATTTGAAACAAGGCGCTGATACGTTGAGTTTCCGGTAATCGTACTAACCAGTAACTTGATAGCAGATTAACGTAACGTATCAGTGTAACGCACGCCCTAGTAAATGGTAAGAAAGAGAGAAGGGCTGAAACTAATTTGAGTACCTATTTTGAAACCGCCGTTAAAATAATTCGCCATGGTTAAATACCAGCAAATACAGCACCAAACGATCACATGACAAATAAACTTAACGACAGCATGTCTTATTTATAGGGAATATTAATCTGTGACACACAAAACAATGATATTTGTAAGCCATACTTTAAATGTATGTGGACCAGTGGTTGATGGGACCAGTTAGCTCTACAACCGTGACCTCTCTGGTAAATATCTGCTTTCAAACAATAGACTTTGACAGATTCATGACAGTTTCATTGAAATGCAGCATTCTATTTTTATTGTCCTTTATATTATACATAGGTTCGTTTTCCGCCTCGCTCTAAACGAACTTTCTGGCGTACCACAGAGGGGAAATGTCCTTTTTCTTTATCAGGAACTCCATTTTCTTTCCCCAGAACTTTGCAGAACATTTCATTTAACCTTGGTAGTGGAACCTGGGATTCCCGTCCAGATACAGAAAAGTTTTTCAAAAGCCTGAAGAAAAAACATGAGATTTTAGATCCTGACGACGAAATTAATGGTCAAATATTTTGAAAAATATACCTTACTCACCATAACATAAAGTATTGTGCTCCTTGAATATTTGATTTGTTTTCATTTGATTCCAGATTCTGATTGCCAGCACGCGTCATGTTGACATTCAGACTGCGTTCCTCTAAAGCTCATTAGCACTGGTCCCATCAACCGCTGGTGCACATGTAACGATAAACTTGCCTTGTTTCAGCCCTTCTCTCTTTCTTACCATTTACTAGGGCGTGCGTTACACTAATACGTTAAATTTGAATTATAAGCTGCTCTCGAATTACTTACATTAATCTGCTATCAAGTTACCAAATTTCAATACATCATTGGCGTCTTGTTTCAAATCTCAACACAGGAAACCCAAAGCACTTCATTGATTTATTTATTCATGTACAGATTCCAAAGCCGGGCTCCCTGTGCGACAAGGGGATTAAAAAACCTTGAGCTTAGAAGGTGATGGAGTTAATCCCAAGCCCATTTTGGTATCCAAGGATGCGGGACAATCTGTACTGTAAAAGTATGTAGGTACTTACAGTCCGGACCCGAGTGCATTCGCTTATGTTTTGTGGCAAATGAAAAATGTAAAAAAGCTAACTCTTAAAATAATTTCGTGCAACAAGCAAATAATGTCCAAAAAGAAATTCCTGTACAGGAAAACACAAATTTATTCGCATCAGTGAGTGCGAAAGGGATATTGATGTTAGCGGCCCTATCGTGAATATCTCCTAGGATCGAATTAGCTAATTTAGTAGTTGGTTGTTTATGGTTCTTTGCCTCATGAACGGGTCACTAGAAATAATTTCTATATCAGAGATTATCAAATAAGATACAAGTGAATATAAAAGACTATTAAACCTGAGAGAAAATCAATATATGACATTTATTTAAAAAAGAGTTGTGATATAAAACGTTACTCGCATTTTTGGCCTTGGTATATAATTTTCAAAATTGGACGAGCCTTTAGCTCAATTTGAGAACTTTCAAAACATCTCGAGTATCTATAAATTCAAAATTGTACGAGAAGATTGTGCGATGTTTTGTTTATAATACACTTAAAAAAATTGTGCAACTTAATTAGGACTCTACAGAGTACAATTTGAGATGTAATTATACTCCTCTTGTCCAATCAGTTTCGAGTAATTTTGAAGTGTATTATATTATATTTTGTATCATTCTATTTGCTAAATAAACATTTCAGGTTGTATTTGTAGTATTTAAAAAACGAGTAGGAGTGTTTTATCAGGTATAAAAGCACGAAGCGTAGCCGAGATAACGCAATAATACAAATTGATTGAAGTTAAATCAGGTTGCCAATTACTAGCGGAGCTCCGGCCCGCGCGAGCGGAGCCCCATACTTAAGAAAAAATGGTAAACCATCGAGTTGATTTTTCATGGCTTGCCTGACGTCACTTCCGTCCGTCCGTCCGTCCGTCCGTCTGTCCGTCCATCCGTGTACACAACACAGGAATCCCGCTCGATGTCAAAGCAAAACTACTCACAAAATGCGGCTCTCAAATGCACAAAAAATTTGCTTTAGGGCAAGTTATAGACCAAAAACAATTAAAAAAAACAAACTTTCATGTAGTCAAAGATGGATCAAGAAGTGTTCTTCAAGAATTCAGGTGTATGTTTTTTAGCAAATAACCGTATATTATTATTTTTTGACAAGCATTTTTCTCGACGAATCGACAAATCAAAGACTTTCTCTCAAAACTTTTAATATTTCTATAGATAAGCTCAAATTATCTTAATTCTGGAGGAAATATAACACGAAGAGCATATTACGACAACAAATATTCGTCCTTTATTTAGCTTTGTAAGTCTTTAACAATTCGGTTATTTTTAACCAACTATCGTATGTTTTTCGTTCAAGAAAAATGCAGCCTTGTTCGCCTCCTATCGCGGGGTTTCATTCAATAATTTTATATCTTTCTACAAATAATTTATTGAATTATTGAATGAAATATAAATTTTTATTAAATATTCAACTGTTTTCAATGAAAGACATCCGAGGTAAATTTCACTAAACTTGATATTGTATTGGATTATCTGTAGTCATCTTTCGTTGTTTTTTTTTAAGTAAAAGAGATTCAAAGCCCAAAACTGTCGGCCTTAGAAAACTTTGTCGAAGAATCTTCCAAGAACAAAACTAGCCCCTGGGGGTGGTGATGAGTTTTGTACAAAATTCCTAAGTGGGAGAGTATACTCGCGCAAAAAAACAAAAAACAATGTAGCGCATTTCGATTCGATTTCCCTGCCGCGTGGTTTTTATTATGGTAGAAATTATCTTCATCTCGAATAAAAAATAATTGAAGATTTTTTTCAGTTTCATTCAAATTGTTCTCCCTGTGACTTCCGTATCGGGAGCTCCGCTTTTAGGCAGTGCCTAAATATATATTAGTTATTTAAAATTTTGTTAAATCAAAACAAAAAAGGAGTGTCGCCTGAACAGGAATCCTCTAAAAGAATTAGACCTTGGATTAGTCATGGTGCAGTCTTTTGCCTCGGTAAACAATTCGTGCTGTCTAAGGCTCTGCCTTTGGGTGACTTAACCTTATGGTCATGAATTTGTTACTGAGTAAAACGCGAGGTACACAACTTTTACATAGACTTTACTTGCAATTTACAAACAGTTTCAAATATACTTTACTTGAAATTTACAAACACTACTTATAACTTCTTTACTTTAATTTTACAAACAGTTTCAAATACTTTACTTGAAATTTACAAACACTTGCAAATACTTTACACATGAAATTTACAGATACTTTCAAATACTTGACTTATATTAGGTATTCATTATTTTCGCCGCCATCTTGAAGATATTGAAACGAGAGAGACTGTGGACGAGTATTTTGGTTCCCAAAGCACACCGGGTCCAAGTTTTCGGGACCCATAAGTCCTTTCGGTCATTGTACAGTTACAGTCTCTAAACGTGGAGACGGAACGGACGAGCGAGAGACTGTGGAAGAGTCTAAGGATAGGCTAGATTTTCTTCTGTTTGGTGTTGATCTTCAAGTGCAGAGAATGTAGGACAACGTTGAAAAAAGCTTAGCTTTATATTACTAATATAGGTGACCTGTTACATCCTCAGTAAATAAAGTGTTCTTAGAAAGCTGCTTCAAACAGCTGAGTCAAAGAATGATTAATCGATGAAAATGATCTGATGGCCATACAAATTGAAAACTCTCAGCTCGGGTTTAAAGTTTTCCCATTTCAGACCACTTGTCATTCCCTAGAGTATCATTTCTTTGTTTGACAGCTAGACTGCACATGAGAAGACACGTGAATATGGATACGACTCAGATAAAACATCTTATTCTCAAGGGAATGACACGTGGTCTGAAATTGGGAAACATTGCGCCCGAGTCGAGGTGGTCTTATCCTGCCTTATCAAATCCTTGTTTACGAGTCGTTTAAGACTAAATGAACATTTCTAGATTGGCTGTCAAATTACAGCGGACAACATAGGATCAATTTCTGTTACGAAATAAGCATGCTCCACCCTTTATTAATTTCTCGCCAACTTAGCGGCATTGATTGACAGCTAGCTTATGCCAATTGAACGGACTTTAAATGGGAGCCCAATAGAAGAGGCCAAGGTCATTTTGTTCAAGGACGTACGGCAGAATATTGTTTTTTGACGATATGATGGAGGATTTTTGATTAAACGTCCGCCATCTTGTTTTTTTCCCCGCCATTTTGCTTTTTGCTTTGTCTTTCGGCTGACCGTTTATTATTTTATTTATTACTGTTGACCAAGACGGGCATTATTCAGATCTCAATAACTAGAATGTGATACTGGCACAGAAACCAATATTTGAAGTTAAATTTTCTTTATCTGCGTCCGAGTAAAGCCAATGTTTACATAAACAGGTATTGATATTGTTAGGAATGTACCGGTATTCGAAAAGTCCGTTTTTAAACTTCATACTGATTTTTGAAAGTTGTAGTTAAAATTGCTGTTTAAATTTCATCTGATTTTTTGTTGTCACGTTAAAATAAAAGTAAAGGATACTGAAGCTTACCAGAAATCCTCCTCTTCTTTCTTTCACAACCAGGAACTGTTTTCTGAACCAAGCGACCGAAAGTCGCTCGGTTTATGAACGGTTGTTGCTCAAGTTTGCATTCTTCAACAAATTCATGGAATATGCTCTCAACAGTCACGACATTGTCAGGCATAAACAGAAATCTTTCTCTTGAATTCTGTTGATACGAGATAATTTTTAGTATAAAACATTATTTGATCAAAATAACACATCCAAATTTTTATCGACCGTTAACTTATTGACATTCAAACTGAATAAATTTAAATACTTACACTTTGTTATGGTAATCAAGACTAGTCGAGCTTGTTGAATATTCATGTTTGGTGATTTTCAAGTTTGTCGGTCATTCTAGCTCACTTATTTACGCCATTCCTCAAAGTTCCCAGCAACGGTGCTATTTCTAGCAATTTACTACGAGCTTCTAGCGATCATATTCCTACGGTTGCACTCCCCGCCACTTCTCGCCCCTTCGGGGCTCGCTCGTAAATTCATCGACTCGCCTGCGTAATAAACGGTCAGCGGAAAGACAAAGCAAAAAGCAAAATGGCGGAAAAAACAAGATGGTGGACGTTTAATCAAAATTTCTCCATATACATAAAACAATATTCTGCCGTGCTCCCTTGTTTTGTTCATGAGAAATCAGAAGAAAAATAAACTCAAAAATAAATAAAAAGAAAGGTACGACTGGCTAACACAGGTAACCCAGTAGTTAGCTTCTAAAAACATGGATTAATAAAATGGGCAGATAGTTCAGAGATCAGTTGCGCATTGTAAACCTTACATTGGTTTTATAGCCAAGATTGAACCAGAGAAAGGGAATAAGAATGGATAGCCAGAACGCATCTCACGCATTTTCAAATTCGAAAATTCGTTTTCATTCTTACTCCTGGCGCTAAATTAATAATTTCTAGTTTTCTAATGTTCTGTGATCGTAATGCAAAATAACGCAGTATCCATCCGGTCAAAAGTCCATTGTGTCAAAGATAATACGGAATGTACCGCATGAATTCATATTTTTAATATTTTTTTCTTCAAATTTTCTTCAAAGGCCTTGCTTAGCTTCCTGTCACTTATTATGATTTTTTGCCGTTTTATCAAGGGACAGATCAACAGGACAGACGGATTGGGTTTTAAATATGTGTGATTGTTTCAGTTATTCGTAGATTTCTAATTGAATTGATATATGTTTGTTTCTAAATGGATACTAAATAGTGTTCACTTATCTTTCCATCCAACGATCTTTCTGGTTCGAATCAGCCGTACGATATGAATATATTTACCACGTCCACCAACGGTCTTTCTGGTTTGAATCAGCTGTACGTACGCTCTGAGTATTTACCGCTGCACTATCCGTGCCAAGCAGCGAACATTTATCATACCGACAAAGAAAAATACACAAGAGTGTGAGACCATTTGTGTCTGAGTGATGAATGTTCTGGTTGAGTGATAGTGACTATTAGTCACTCAATCGATAACTTTAGTTAGTATTTACTTTGATTTTGTTTCACGGTTTAATTGCATCCGCTCTAGAATAAATAGTGAGTCATGGGAAAAATGCGAGACCGCAGTAGAGGGAGCCGATGGCTACGTATTTTGTCAAACGTTAAGGGAGGAAGGACCATAACGACCCAAGGCTATTGTTTTAAGTGTCAGGCAATGCATGACTATAGGATATATTAATATTAACATAAAAGCTATTTCGCAGTTTAAATGCAAAGCACTCTTTATGAAGTTTGTAATTAGCAAAAGTTTCGTGAATCGAAACTTTTCAAAAAGTTCTTAAAACGCTGTTGTTACCTCAAAGGGCTATAATTGTAAACGATGAAAATGACCAGAGGGCGAATGGATGTTACTCAGGCGATTAACGCCTTTTGTTCTTTTTGTCGTGACGATTCACGCGATCATCATGCTATTTCATTAAGGCCGCCCTTTGTCTCTCCTCGCACAATATAAACACTTTTCTTTCAAGTTTCCTAACGTCAGTATTTTTACAAACTTTTTGACACGGCAATTGAATTGTAAGGTTTCCTTCTTTTTCACTTAGATATAGTTTTATATCTCACTGTTTACCGACCAGGATATGGCTGCTTCAGCAACAATAAATTCAATCTTGTTCGCTGTGTTTCTGTGTTGCGTTTTGCAGCTAACGAAAGGTGAGTGTAAAAAATAATTTAGAATTAATTGAATGAGGTGCAAATTACGTGGGTTTGTGAATGTTTCAACCTTCTGTGAACTGATTACGAAGTTAAATTAGTAAACTAATGATATAGATAACGACTAATTAATTTCAGTTATCGCACAAATGTAGGTTTAATCGGGTAAATGTAGGGTTAACTTTAAAAGCACTCAAAATAAATGCCTTGTCCTTGTACGCACACATGAACCAATTATTAAACAAAATCGAGAGGTATTAAAATTTAAAAAATTGTGTTTTTCAGTTTTCTTAATAAAATTAAACTTTTGAATCATCTAAGTGAGAAAAGTTTTTCAGACAAGATTTGGGAAATTCCTGGGTATTTGTAGGGTCATAAAATTCAGATCCACTCAGAAAACGAAAATATGTACAGTCAGGTTCATTATTCGTTTAAATTAAGTAGTCATCGATAATACGCCAAAACAATGCAGTTATGGATAAATTGAGAAATACTCGAGAGAACATTAAATGCTTTGTTTCAGTCGAGTTCAAACGAATATACAAGTTCATAATTTATATATATATACATATATATAATAATAATTGATAGACGTATTTTTCAAATAAAAATTCAATTAATTTGGGTCGCTCGTTTTGTATTCTTCTGAAGAATTTCAAGAATTGCGAAAGAAGAATTCAAACTGCGATCCTTTGGATCGACAAATGATGCTAGTCACGAAAGATAGTACTTCAATATCGTATGAATATGATTAAACATTTCTAGGCAGGGATGAATATCGAGTGAAAAGAAGATTTGGAAAACTTGACAATACTAACTAATCGTCGTATGTGCGAATCCAAAAAGCACAGTTAGTTGCCAATATCGTGTAAATAGAGAATAAGACATGGCCGCTTGGAGATATGGAAGTTTTCTTCGAGTGTTCAATTTGATATCTCAATCGTTCCTTGCGCTCACTCGTGAGATATTAATTGAACACGAGAAGATAACTTCCATATCTCCAAGCGGCCATGTATTTTTCTGTTTATTGTATAAGGGAGGATGAGGGATTCGGGATGGGATTGCGTGACCGCTGGAGGCGATTCTCAAGCCGTAAAGTGGCTTATATATATACACATATTTATAGTATTTAACTCACATATCTATTTAACCGGTTCCAAAGTATTTGGGGATTTTCCATTTTAGAAAAAAAATGAATTAGAATGGTTTTATTAGCCAAACTAGCATGCCAATGGATGAACTGCCATTCATTGTTTGATGATTTTTTTAAACACTAGCAAACTTCAGCGAAAATTCAATTTTTTTGGTTTGAAAACCTAAGAGATGCACTTTGGAAGCTACTTCAATAAATAGGCAATACGCAAGTCTGGTTGTCCTTTACTTTAATCAACAGGCAAAATATCTGTGTTTACAATATGTACATTATGAAGGCATGGATAAGTATAAACAAAATGAAGGGTTTTTCAGTGATCGCTTGCCATTGTTATTACAAAACAGTGTGAGAAGACACGGTTCAGTGTTTTTTGTAAATGCAATGTTAAAACTGGCTTAAAATTAACACTTTTAATCCTTCACGTCCATCTGTATGCTTTTTTATCACTAACCAATCTGTATAAATCCTCCTATACAAGCTATTTGGCATTATATGATAAATTTTACCACCACATGGCTCAAAATTTTTGAGCATACTCAAGGCATCATTAAATTAAGACAGTAATATAATGCATGTCCATGGGAGTGCTCAAAATTTTTGAGCATACTCAACTAGGCACCATAGAATTAAGATAAAAATACAATGTATGTCCATGGGAGTGCTCAAAATGTTTGAGCATACTCAAGGCACCATAGAATTAAGATAAAGATACGATCTATGTCCATGGGAATGCTCAAAATTTTTGAGCATTCTCAAGGCAAACAAATTACTTATGGATTTGGATGTTTACGAAAATTACGCTTTGAATTCCTGGTTATTTTTACTTGAAAAACGAAAGATAAGTACAGATAATCCAATAAAATATCAGGTTTAGTGAAATTTACCTTGGATGTCTTTCATTAAAATCCAAATTTGAAGATTTCCGATCTTTTTAAGGAGAAATCAACATTGCAAAACAGACTTGAAACTGGTTTTTAAAAAAATGGTAAGCAAAATATAATCTTACTTTTACTTCTTTTTACATAAAGATATTTGGTTATCAAGATGAAGAGTCTTGTTTTTACATGGGCCGTATTTTTACCGCAATGAAAATAGAAAAAAAGAAATGTTCCTGAGATAAAACAATGATAAAATTCCTCCGAAACTTTCTCCAATAATAGTTGAGTTGTGATCTGGAAGTTTCTTGTTTTAAGTTCAATGATTTTCGCTTTGTTCACATCCTCAAATGTAGCACAAAACCAGTTTTTTGTTATGAGTTCGCCACTTGAACTCCTTCATACTTCCTTCTATCGATAATGATGATTTTTGAACCAAAACTTTCCAGTAATCACTCGTAGTAGTTTTGAAGCTTCGTTGCACAGTTTTTAGTTTGAATGTCTTCAACTCAAAAACCAGTTTTTATCATTTGTTTGATTCGTGAGCCTGTCGCAGCTTTTGATTGGCTAACAGACAAAATCTAGTAAAACTGGTTTTCCTTGAATTCGTGATCGACCTCTGATCGACGTTGCATCATAAGTGATGACTGAATCGTTGAAAATCAGCTGCAAAATGCAGCGTTTTGCAATACTTGAAAGCTACTTTAATCGTAAAATTGAATTCGTGACATTTACCAGAAGCAAAAGAAGGCCTTATCAAGCAAATTGAATGGAATACCAGTGAAATATAATCATTTGAAAAGGAAGATATTCGTTCAGCCCACATGCATAATAAAGTAAACAAAGGTGTGTTTTTCTCACAAAAATGGTTAAATAAGACAGAATCGTTTTAAAGATATCCTTTTTTGAATAAAAGAATTTAGTTGGGCAGTAGTGCATGCTGCACTTCGGAAATCTACAAGTTCTTGTGAGAAACGTTTTTTAGTTTATTTTAGCATTTGAGTGTTTTATATTGCACTTTTCAATTTACTCCTGCTTTTGTGTTTTACTCAATAAATGTTTATCTTTTCATATCATTGTAGTGCATGTTTTAATATTTTAAGCTAGTGAAACTAGTAAATTGATAATTGAGTTTGTTTTTTCCAGCATTTTCCGGTGGAATCTTAACTAGTCCATGTAAAAGTTGAAAAAGCCGTGGAAGGGTCTATTTGTCACATCAATAATAGTTTATCCATATAAAAGTTTACTTTCTAAACCTTTTATTTTAAAATGCTTGGTCATTCTTCTCCACCAGAGTGCTCAAAATTTTTGAGCATTGCCGTGGACAGAATGAATGACAAGAAGCATGACCTTCCATCAGAGTGCTCAAAATTTTTGAACATTGCCGTGGACAGAATGACAAGAAGCATGACCTTCCATCAGAGTGCTCAAAATTTTTGAGCATTGCCGTGGACAAACGGATGACAAGAAACATACCTTCCACCAGAATGCTCCATTTGTTTTCAATAAAAACTACTCAAATGAAAATTCAAATGACATGATGGAGATAATACCTAAAGTTTTTGTTTCAAAATGAAGTGCAAAACATTTGTACTGAAAAATCAACCAAAAAAAAAATCAATTCGATTGCCATGGTTAACATAAACCTGCGATAACGATAACAAATCGCTGCTAATTTTCTGAAATTGAAAATCCCAAAATGCTTTGGAACCGGTTATTTGTATTTATCTATTCTATATATATGTTATTTACCGGCCAGGAGGTCCGGATAGGGAAAAACTGTGCCCGAGGTCTTGAATATACGGACCGAGGCCGTTAGGCCGAGGTCCGTTTTCAAGACCGAGGGCACAGTTTTTCCCTATCCGGACCGACTATAGGACGGTAAATAACTTATTTATTTTTTTCCCGTATTTTTTTACTTCTTTTTAATCGTGCAACGTTGCTGTTATTATTTGAAAAACGTCAAAGATAATGGATGGCAATATTTATTGAAAGAAAAAAATTTGCATACGTTGTAAGGGAAGTAATATCATTAAAAAAATATTTTATTCACTGAGTAATAACAATATGATCAAGTTGAAAAATTAGAAAAAGTGAAAGTAATTTATTCACATTTACAAAAAAGCCAATAACATGTCATGTCAATCAAACGATTGAGAAACCGTGCATGCGCACTGATATGGATCAAACAACAAGCACAGCAGTGCTACGATGACTTAAAAAAGAGCTTTTATCAAATTCTAATTCGTTTAAGAAATGCACAAGATCACATCAGAAAAAGCTTAACTGCAGATGGGTGCATTAAATTATATCAAAGTCAATGTCTACTGCGATTCAGAGTCATCACTTTCAAGAATTCCTCGCCTTTTGGCTGGTTTTGGTGCTTGCACGTGTTGATGAACGATGTTCACAGTGAATGAGCAGCCTTCAACTCTACCAATGGACGAACCAGGAAAAATACCATAGCCAAATGGTCCACCCTCTGATGACGAACTTGTGGATGTACTTGGCTTGGCATTGATATCTTCAGAGCAAGAAACTTCTGTTGTATTGGCAGCCATCATAGAGCGGCTTGACTGTTTTGACCGACTGAGAGTCAATGACATTTCGCGCTGATGAGTCAACGAAGCTGTGCTGTAAGAGTCGAGGCTTTTGAGATTCTTATGTCCACTCAGCTGGGCTACGTAGTTTGGTGGAACTCCAGCATCCATCAAGCGAGAAATGAACGTTTTCCTTACACTATGGTTGGACACATTACCTTTCAACCCTACTCGTTTGGCAGCTTTCGAGAGAAGATTTCCAATCTCGTTTTTACCGAGTGGAGTTTTGCAATACCAAACATTTGAATTTTGCATTCGTTTATGCTTGATAGCCAGGTAAAACGGAGAGTCTGGATGAAGCATTTCTTGTGGTCTGTGGCTACGGAAGGCTTTGTAATATTTTACTGGGCAGCGCTCATTATCAGAAGCGTAAGCGTTTGGCTTGAATGCACGATTTCCTTCGCCCTGTCGTGTTTTTGAGCCTCTTTCTGTGCCCCAAGTTAAAACTTCCTTTCCGGTAACGCTGTCAACATTCAGGGAAACATCTCCCCACTTCAGTTTACGGCTTTCATCGCGAGCACGGAAACCAAAATGTAGAGATAGGAGCCACCATACAGTCCTTTGAAGAGACTCAGGATTTTGCTCGCCAAACTCACCAGATGCAAGCAGAGGTCTTCTTCTTCATCTGTTTACACCACGGGCTGCTTGAGGAAGATTTCCCTTGGCCTTTACTTCAGCCAGTTGTTTCTTTTTAGACTTTAAAGCGTCTCTTGACATGGCAAATTCTTGATCTTTAAATATATTGACTGTGGACTGCTTATCATTGAGGTATCTCTGAAGACTTCGATGAAAGAGGTTAGTGTAGAGGGCTCGTACGCTTCGCCATCTTTCTTTTGTATCTCGATGAAGAAACGACAGATCAACAAATTTAGCTTTTGTGGAGGTATGTTTTCAACTTCTGTAGTTTCTCCCCACTCGGACAAGTATCTTTCGCCACACATTAGGTCATACTGAGTTTTCTTAATAGTATTTTCTGGACGCTGAGTCTGTATGAAACTTTGGACGTCGTCCACTGAAAAACTTTGCTTTTCTCTGGTTTTCTCGCTTTCGTTTTCATTGTTTTTGTAGTCCAAAGGATAATAGAATTCGCTATCACTATGCTCGTCATCAGACATCTTACTGAGATAAACGTGACTGTAAAACAGCGTGTTTTGTAGAGAAAATAAGTGAATAAATATTGTCAGTAAAACAACAAATTGCAATACTTGTTTTGTTGTTTAGCGGCCAAGGATACCGGACCGCGACCGCGGGCAGATACTGACAAAATACCGCCCGCTCAAACAGCCAATCAGAACGCACGATTTTTTAGGATACCGGACCGGAAAAAAATAATTATCATTATTTCTATTTATTTGTACTTGTATTTTATGAAAGTGCTCCAATCGATAGCAGAGCTTTTATTAGTTCTGAATGAGGGACTACCGTGGCCGCTTATTTATTTTTAGTGCCTACTACAAGTCAGTGTAAACACTTTTGTGGTATCCTGTTGTTTCGGGGTAGTGAGTCAAGTCAAACTCTGTCACGCTGGAAACTTTCAAGTAACTGATAACCCCGGGCGGGGGTTCTCCATTTGTTCATGGTGGTAGTGGGTGAGCGGCGCTCCTGTAGGGCTGGAATTTTAATATGTCCA